>CM065594.1:285924697-286042143 GCA_033119425.1 Bufotes viridis
GCACTACCTCTGCCAACACCTTTGCTCCCGTCCAGCTGCCCGAATGAGCCCGCCTTGCTTCAGAAAAACAAAAAGGGGGGTCTCAGGAGTTTCCAAGGTATGCCACCCTTTCCACAATCTTCAGGGAGCGCGTAGCGGGGAACTCACCCTCCACACTTCCCAGCTCAGCTGGCGAATTAACTTGGAGAGAAACTACTCCCCAGCACAGCTTATAGGAATCCTCTCCCAGGACAGGAAAAGCACTGAGGAATGGAGAGGCCCCTCCTTTTAAATATCTGTGGGTTTCCTGTCCTGGGCGGAGGATCATCTCTTTTGGTGTTGTCATAGGACAAAGGAAAAATAAAGAATTGTTGCTATACTTAAAGATGGCCTAGGCTATAAAAAAAATTGCCAACAACCTGAAAATAAGCTGCACTGGTTTAAGAAGACAGGTTCCACTCAGAACACGCCTCGTCATGGTCGACCGAAGAAGTTTAGTGCACATGCTCAGCTCCATATCCAGAAGTTGTCTTTTCAAAATAGACGTATATCGTCATGGAGGAGTGGAAGAGGATTCAAGTGGTAACCTGCAGTGCAGGAAAATAAACATGGCCACACAAAATATTGACACTTTGGGCACAGAGGTTTAGACATTACTGGCTGCGTGTTGAGTTATTTTGAGGGCACACCAAATTTACACTGTTATACAAGCCGTACACTGACTACTTTACATTGTCTCAAAGTGTCAGATCTTTAGGATTGTCCCATGAAAAGACAGAATAAAATATTTACAAAAATGTGAGGGATGGACTCACTTTTGTAAGATACTTTCAAGATCATTAAAGGGGTTCTCCAAGATTTTCCTCAGCATAGGCCTTCAAAATGAGATCAGCAGAGGTCCGGTCCCTGCTCCCCCACCAATCAGCTGTCTGAGGAAGCCACAGTGATCACCGGAGCTCCAGGTAATACAAAGCCTCATCACAGCTTACCAAGCACAGCCCCGTCTGTTGAATAGTAGCTGTGCTTGGCATTCACTCGAATAGGACTAATCTGTGCCTAGGCCATATGACCGATGAATGGCACATTGCATGGCTAGGAAGAGGCCTAAGAGCCGGCAGAGCGCTGTGTCCTCTCCATACATCTGACCGACAAGGCTGCTGGGAGTAGTGATGTCACGAACATAAAATTTTCCCTTCGCAACTGTTCGCGAACGGGCGAACCGCAATAGACTTCAATAGGCAGGCGAATTTTAAAACCCACAGGGACTCTTTCTGGCCACAATAGTGATGGAAAAGTTGTTTCAAGGGGACTAACACCTGGATTGTGGCATGCCGGAGGGGAATCCCATGGAAAATTACGTAGTGGACGCCGAGTCGGGTTTTAATCCATAAAGCGCATAAATCAACTAACATTCCTAAATTGTTTGGAATAACATGCTTTAAAACATCCAGTGTGTGTATACGATCAGGTATGATGTTGTATCGATCAGGTAGTGTAAGGGTTACGCCCGCTTCACAGACATTGACAGACCAAACTCCCCTTTTAATGCACCGCAAACAACCGCAAACAGTCCATTTGCACAACCGCAAACTCCCTATTTGGATACCAAGCTAGCCATGTCCCGGTGATGTCATTGAAGGTTTCTTCCTCCACCCAGCCACGTACAACACCAAGGGTCCCCGAAAGGTGAATTGAATTGATTTATCGAACAGGGAGATATTAAAAAAATGCTGGTTCCCTCCTCTTTGTTTTAATCCACAGTCACTGCGTCTGCGCCGTGCAATTTACTGTCACACCCGATATGAGTGGTGTCTTAACTAGTACTATTCCTATCAGTTTAATCCCTGTTACGTACCCTATCCGGGGACGTGTGTCGAATTGATTACCATTGTCGAATTAACGAACCATTACGACATCATGAAATAATTTAGTTCTGAGCTCTGTACTTGCTTTGTATTGTAATTGATAGGGATTTTTTCAATTGTCTACATTATTTCTAATAAACTATTAAGAGACTTTATTATGATTTTTTATTTTATGTATTAAAAACCCATACAACTTAAAAAAAAAAAAAAGGTAAATTAATGTTTTTTCTATGAAATATTATCCAGCCGTCCGATCGCTTTTGGTCTGACCATAATGAAGCAACGGCCTTAGCATCTGGGGTGTGGCAACATTGCCAACACACTCATAGAGGTGATGATTGCTTCATTGTGATACGCAAGCCCCTTCACCACAACATGGTAACGATCACAAAGGAGAATTGACACTTGTATGTGCCTTTTTTTTTTGGTTTGTTTTTGCAGCCACAGTGCTGCACCATAGGACAGAAAAATTAGGCATGTACACATGCCTGAAAAATAATGGCATTGTTGCAGCCGCTGTTGTAGCAGCGGCTGGAAAAATTGATGTTTTCCAGGCAGAAAAGTGACTAAAACATTGCGGCATGAACCCTAGTAGGTGGCATAGAATTCAGGAAAGTCATCCGGTATGCAGACATTAAATACAGCAGCGTGGGGACCATTTTGAGGCCAAGGCATGTAATCAGGCCTTTTGTTAGTCAAACGTATCCCCCACAGTCAGTCCCTTCGGGATCCATGCCTCATTCATCTTTATGAAGGTGAGGTAATCAACACTTTTTTGACCGAGGCGACTTCTCTTGTCAGTGACAATGCCTCCTGCTGCACTGAAGGTCCTTTCTGACAGGACACTTGAAGCAGGGCAGGCCAAAAGTTCTATCGCAAACTGGGATAGCTCAGGCTACAGGTCAAGCCTGCACACCCAGTAGTGAAGGGGTTCATCGCTCCTCAGAGTGTCGATATCTGCTGTTAAGGCGAGGTAGTCTGCTACCTGTCGGTCGAGTCGTTCTCTAAGGCTGGATCCCAGAGGGCTGTGGCGATGTGTAGGACTGAAAAAGCTCCGCATGTCCTCCATCAACAACACATCTGTAAATCGTCCAGTCCTTGCCGCCATGGTAGGAGGAGGATTACATTCACCTCTTCCCCTGTTAGATTCCCGTTGTGCTGTGACATCCCCCTTATAAGCTGTGTAAAGCATATTTTTTAGTTTGGTTTTGAACTGCTGCATTCTTTCCGACTTTCAGTAATTTGGTAACATTTCTGCCACTTTATGCTTATACCAGGGGTCTAGTAGCGTGGCCACCCAGTACAGGTCGTTCTCCATCCTTTTTATACGAGGGTCCCTCAACAGACATGACAGCATGAAAGACCCCATTTGCACAAGGTTGGATGCAGAGCTACTCATTTCTCGTTCCTCGTCCTCACTGATGTCATTGACGGTCTGTTCTTCCCCCCCAGCCACGTACAACACCATGGGTCCCAGATAGGTGACAACAACGAGCACCCTGGGGTGCCTGCTGTGGTTGGTCTTCCTCCTCCTCCTCAAAGCCACATTCCTCCTCTGACTCCTCTTCCTCATACTCCTCTTCCAGCGTTGCCGCAGGTTCGGCAAGCGATGATGACAGGGCTGTTTCTGGTGGTGATGGTGACCACAACTCTTCCTCTTCCTGCTCATCTACAGCCTGATCCAGCACTCTTCGCAGGGCATGCTCCAGGAAGCAAACAAATGGGATGAGGTCGCTGATGGTGCCTTCGGTGCGACTGACTAGGTGTGTCACCTCCTCAAAAGGACGCATGAGCCTACAGGCATTGCGCATGAGCGTCCAGTAACATGGCAAAAAAATTCCCAGCTCCACAGAGGCTGTCCTAGCACCCCGGTCATACAAATACTCGTTGACGACTTTTTCTTGTTGGAGCAGGCGATCGAACATTAGGAGTGTTGAATTCCAACGTGTCCAAGCTCCTCACTGGGATATTGTTTCGCCACTGAATTTGGGAAAAGTCTGCCATGGCCATGTAGGAACGCCATGCATGGCACATGTGACAACTTGCCCAAATTCAATGCCGACAACAAATTTGTTCCATTGTCACACACCACTTTGCCGATCTCTAGTTGGTGCAGGGTAAGCCACTGATCCACCTGTGCGTTCAGGGTGGACAGGAGTGCTGGTTCTGTGTGGCTCTCTGCTTTCAGGCAAGTCAACCCCAAGACAGCGTGACACTGTCGTATCCGGGATATGGAATAGCCCCTGGGGAGCTGGGGGGATTCAGTTGATGTGCAGCCAGACGCCGCAGCAGAAGAGGACTCAGCTGAGGAGGATATCGAAGAGGATGGAGTAGGAGTAGAGGAGGTGGCAGTAGGCCTGCCTGCAAGTCGTGGCGGTGTCAACAACTCCGCTGAGGAGCCACGCATTCCATGCTTGTCAGCCGTCAGCAGGTTGACCCAATGCGCAGTGTACGTGATATACCTGCCCTCACCATGCTTTGCAGACCAGGTATCAGTGGTCAGATGGACCCTTGCCCCAACACTGTATGCCAGATATGCCATGACTTCCTTTTCAATAACATAGTAGAGGTTTGGGATTGCATTTTTTGAAAAAAAATGTCGTCCGGGTACCTTCCACTGTGGTGTCCCAATAGCGACAAATTTTTTGAAGGCCTCAGACTCCACCAGCTGGTATGGTAAAAGCTGGCGGGCTAAGAGTTCTGTCAAGCCAGCTGTCAGTCGCCGGGCAAGGGGGTGTACTCTCAAACATTTCCTTAACAGACACCTGACTGTGGGCAGATGAGATGGAACTGCTGAAGGTGAGAGGCGGAATGGCGGGTGGTTGAGAGGGGGCAAGGAGGACAGCAGTGGTTGACGTGGCTGAAGATGCTGGACCAGGAGGAGGATGGTGGCTTTGAGTTTGTGTGCTGCTTGTACGCATGTGTTGATCCCATTGGCGTTTGTGATGTGAGATCATGTGCCTTCGCAAAGCAGTTGTATCGAGGTGGGTGTTGGACTTCCCGCAACTCAGTTTCTTTTGGCACAGGTTGCAAATGGCATTGCTGTTATCAGAGGCAGACACACACAAAAAAATGCCACACTGCTGAGCTTTGCAATGACGGCATTCTGGTGGTGGCAACAGCATGCGTTGACTGGCGTGCTGTCTGGCTGACCCGGGTGCCGATACATGCTGTCTGACTGTGCCACTAACTCCTTGCGACGACCTCTCCCTGCTTCCAACTCGTCTCCTCATTCTCTCTGTCTCCTCTTCTGAACTTTCCCCCTCTTCTTCTCTTCGAGCAGGCACCCACGTGGCATCCGTGGACACATCGTCATCATCAACCGCTTCACTTGTATCTGACACCTCAGCAAAGTAAGCAGCAGCAGGTACAACATCATCATCATCATCACACTGTACGTCCATGTGTGTAATCCTGCCTGACTGAGACATATCCCTGTAATCTACATCATCTGGCAATAATGGTTGCGCATCACTAATTGCATCCAACTGATGTGTAAATAACTCCTCTGACGGATCAAGTGAAGCGGCTGTGGTGGCTGTGGTGGTAGTGGTGGCGGCGGGCGGGAGCGTGGTAACTTGAGAGCAGATGACCGAAGCTGAGCTGGAGGAGAATGGTGCGTCAAGGTTCTTAGCGGAAGCTGTTGAAGATTGGGTGTCCTGTCTAAGCCAGTCAACTATGTCCTCAGAATTTTTCGGGTTCAGGGTACGTGGCCTCTGAACACTGGGCATTATTCCAGGGCCAGTGGAAATCACAGCAGCACGATGGCCCCTGCGGGGTGGCCTGCCTCTGCCTGTCATTTTTTTTAGATAAGTGGTACTACGCATGTTAGGTACTGTGCCAACCGGTATGAGTGGTGGGCACTGGCAGTGAGCACACTACAGTCTGTGGAAGTCGGCCTGACCCACACTGGCAGCAGGCAAGCAACTGAAATTACACTAAAGTGTAAAAATTAAATGCCTTATTTATCGGCAAGCTACTGTGCCACCCGGTATGAGTGGTGGGCACTGGCAGTGGGCACACTATAGTCTGTGGAAGTGGGCCTGACACACACTGGCAGCAGGCAAGCAACTGAAATTAGACTAAAGTGTAAAAATTAAATGCCTTTTTTTGATGCAAAGTCCTGTGCCACACGGTATGAGTGGTGGGCACTGGCAGTGGGCACACTACAGTCTGTGGGCCTGCAGGCTCCTCACACATGGGCAGGCCAGGCAACTGCAATATATATATGGAGAGAAAAAAAAAAAGCAGACTAATGTAGCAGCCCTAAAAAGGGCGTTTTGGTGTGCCATCAGCAGAGATCAGATGGGTCTTTCAGGACTGGAGTGGACACTGAATACACTAGCCTAGCTATCGATTTTCCAATTAAATCAGCAGCAGCTACACTGTCCCTCCTCTCACTAAGACTGCAGCTTCCGAATGAATCTAAAATGGATGCTGTCCAGGAGATGGGAGGGTCTGGGAGGGAGGGTATGCTGCTGATTGGCTGGAATGTGTCTGCTGACTGTGAGGTACAGGGTCAAAGTTTGCTCAATGATGATGTATAGGGGGCGGACCGAACATCGCATATGTTCGCCCGCCGCGTCGAACGCGAACAAGCTATGTTCGCCAGGAACTGTTCGCTGGCGAAAAGTTCAGGCCATCTCTAGCTGGGAGTTCAATCGCTGCCGATCTGATATTAATGACCTCTCCTGAGGATGAACATTATATATCATATACATACTGTATATCATCTATAACGCTGTCACATTTCCATCGATATTTAACTCGAATTTTAGCTGAATCGGTGAATATAACGCTGAAAAAACTGACAAAAGAAAGCCTAAAAATGTAACATAAAATTGCTGTATCCAGTGACGAAGTAGAATCTGTGAGTCTTCTCTGCTTTACTTAGTGGTTACTACTCACCTGGACGGTTATCTGTAGGAATGTCCTCTATACTCTGCTCATCGCCCCTCACATATGTCTCTGTAGGATTAATATTGTTCAGATCTTCACCCGGATTCACAAGCTGTGAAAGAAATATTGTAGAAATCATGAGACGGTTGGAGAAGTCGTGTGGAAGGTTTTATATGACCTGAAAAGACGACCAAAAATGACCGAACAGCAGGAGTTATCTGACCCAAATATCTGCAGGTCTCCTGTATAAATCCAATCTAATTTTTAATACTGGCTTTGTTACCAGTATAAAAAATACCACTGACAGTGCCTTCAGTAATAGTAATGCCCCCCATACTTTCCCCAGTCCACAATCCCATCCTCTTTGTCTTCAATAATAATTTAGCACCTTTTCATGAGCCAGGGAGAGGGAGAACTGTGGCCAACTTCTACTACTCCTGGCCAGTACTGATACCACTGCTACCACCCACATTCTAGCTCTGAGAGGACGAGGCATGGGTCTTCCGTTTTGTGCTCTCCTGTTTTCCAAACATTTTATTATGAGACCTATAAATGAATAGTTAGGGGTTTGGTAAACACAGATTATTCAATGGTACTAGCAAAATTGCAAGTGTGTTTTCTGTAATTTAAAGACAGAGGCACAATTATAGAGCAAGTAAACTCTTTCACTCAGATGGACTGTGTAAGTGCATAGTTATAACTTTTCTTTTTTTACAGCTTTTCTTTTTCAAAACCTCAAGTTGCTACATAGGCTTATTGCCAGCACAGCACCCCAAATAGCATTCTGCTGCTATGCTGAGCAATTGCACATTATTGGAAGGGCTTTATATTCATGTTAACTTACTAATATACTTCATTTACCGGTTCCGTTCTCTTCCTGCGTAAATTCTGCACAAATATCAAGTGGTCCAATCCCTAAACTTGTCATCCACTGCCCGTGCCCAAATACATTTAGTCTCCATCGCCAAGGACTCTGTAGATGATTTTTAAACTGGTGTTGGTGGCTCTACTGGGGAACGCTCGTCCCCGCTATGGTCACATGTTTCTAGTTCCATGCGGTCACATAGTATAGACACAGTTGAAGCAGTCCAGGTATACCATGTGACCATAGTGGGAACGAGCACTCCATGGTAGAGGGGTTCTTTACAAAAACTGAACGAGAGGATCTATAGGCATCTAAATTACCCAATATGTCCCAGGTCAAGTGGTCTCTGTGTGGTCTGGCTGCAGGATACCTACTGGATTCTTCCAAAATAGCAGAGGAGTACTCGATTTTGTGAAAACTCGCTTTAGTGAGCAGTCATACATAGGTGTGGAGAGTAACCACTCCTGAGGTCTCCCCTTACTTCTTCTTTATACCCCTAAGCGGGGGAAGGAGAGAGGGGGAGTAGGTTCATTCAGATCACACACACACGCTCCTATCAGAACCTAGGTGTGAAAAAAAGATCTCCTCCACTGCTGGGATCTCCCTGTGCTCTTTTCCTACACACCTAAGCAGATGAATTTTTGCAAAATTCTTACTGAATCTGATCAATAATCATTTAAGGGACTTATGGTTTAAATATTTGCTTTCCCAGTTTATTGGATAATGTAGAGATGATATCTTCAGCAGCATGCTATGTTTAGGGACATACAGAAGACAAGGAGGAGTAGCTGGTTGGGAGGGAGCTCTCAGGAGGATCTGATAAATGATGCTGTAATCTTGTAGTTCACAGGATGTCAGCCACACAGGACAGACTGATCTCCTGTCTGACAGGACAGCAAGCCTCAAACTGGTGGTCAGCCTGGAGATCACATGGCCAGGTGGCCATAATCAAAGGGTATAAAATGTACGGATGCATCGGAGCATCTAGAAAATTGCTGGTGAGTTGACGTTATGTGTGCTGATGAAAATAATCCTATACTGCTTCTCCAATGGTTCCCTGGCCCTGAGGAGCTTCACTATAGGCTGGGAAAACAAAAGGCGGGCGCAGGATTACAATAAGATGTGGCAGGTCCTTGAGCTTCCCCTTAGTACAACCCAAACTCCCCTGATGAAGCCACTGCCCTGGTGAAACATGTAGGGAGGGTTTGCTCATGGGCATCTTTTTTTTTTTAGGCAGGGAACCGCTATTCTACCTCTGGCCCGGGATAGTGCTCGCTAACAAACAGACCTACAGAATCTACCTCCTGATGGAAGTGTGTGACGGCAACTATAGAAAACTGCTGGTGAGTTAGAATTACGTATTTTTTGTTTTATAAGATGTAACTAATAAGGTGCACCTAGTTTTTTTTTTAGGAGGAAATTAAGAACATAAAATATTTTGAACTTAATGGTGTGCCTTTAAACTAATGGGGGATCTGTGGATTGCGCAATGTTTTGGGGGGGTCTGTGGAGGACAGTGTTATATGGGGATCTGTGGAGGACAGTGTTATAGGGGGATCTGTGGTGGACAGTGTTATAGGGGGATCTGTGGAGGACACTATTATAGGGGGATCTGTGGAGGACACTATTATAGGGGGATCTGTGGAGGACAGTGTTATAGGGGATCTGTGGAGGACAGTGTTATAGGGGGATCTGTGGAGGACAGTGTTATAGGGGGATCTGTGGAGGACAGTGTTATAGGGGGATCTGTGGAGGACAGTGTTATAGGGGGATCTGTGGAGGACAGTGTTATAGGGGGATCTGTGGAGGACAGTGTTATAGGGGGATCTGTGGAGGACAGTGTCATAGGGGGATCTGTGGAGGACAGTGTTATAGGGGATCTGTGGAGGACAGTGTTATAGGGGGATCTGTGGAGGACAGTGTTATTGAGGGATCTGTGGAGGACAGTGTTATAGGGGGATCTGTGGAGGACAGTGTTATAGGGGGATCTGTGGAGGACACTGTTAAATGGGGGTCTGTGGAGGACAGTGTTATAGGGGGGTCTGTGGAGGGCAGTGTAATAGGGGGACCTGTGGAGGGCAGTGTTATAGGAGGATCTGTGGAGGACAGTGTTATAGAGGGATCTGTGGAGGACAGTGTTATAGAGGGATCTGTGGAGGACAGTGTTATAGAGGGATCTGTGGAGGACAGTGTTACAGGAGGATCTGGGGAGGAGAGTGTTATAGGGGGATCTGTGGAGGACAGTGTTATAGGGGGATCTGTGGAGGACAGTGTTATAGGGGGATCTGTGGAGGGCAGTGTTATAGGGGATCTGTGGAGGACAGTGTTATAGGAGGATCTGTGGAGGACACTGTTAAATGGGGGTCTGTGGAGGACAGTGTTAAAGGGAGATCTGTGGAAGGCAGTGTTATGATCTTGGTACTGCCAGCCTAGACTACAAAACCCTTGAAGATAATGATGCATTTATCTCCTGATGTTAGTGTTCAAGCTGACAATCCGAGCACAACTATGGTTGACCATTTGTATTATTCAATGGTCCCGGCGGAGGACTTCTCAGAAAATTGTTCTCTTGTGCAGCCAGAAAAGATCTGCAGCAGTTCACAGAGGAGGCCATCTTAAAAGTCTCCATAGGCAGAAAATAGTGAGAAAATCCTGACAACATGTGGTGTCTATGGTCATCTGTAATCCTGCCATCTCCACCTTTCTCATTATACAAGAATAAATCATATAATACTGGTGGATAAAACAAGACTGAACACAAGATCTTCTCAGCCTTCTACAGATCATAGGGGACATTTCATGGGACCTTATCTCCATCTACCTGATCATCCTGTGGGACATTGTGATGTTCTTCTGACCCATCCTGTGGAAGAAGAGGACTGGGACATCTCTCCGGTGTTCTTCTCTCCTCCTTAACTGTAGGAAACACATCCAGTGACTGAATTCATCCCTTACATACAGATAATGAGAGGCCATGTGTATTTAGTCATGTCTATTACCTGGTGATGTGAGAGGCGGGTGATCCTCCATCATGACATCCTTGTACAGATCTTTGTGTCCTTCTAAATACTCCCACTCCTCCATGGAGAAATAGACGGTGACATCCTGACACCTTATAGGAACCTGATAACACAATGACACAGTCATCACCCAGATCCCTTCATAGCGTTCCTGTATAATGTCCCAGCATTCCCAGCAGTGTCACCTCTCCAGTCAGCAGCTCAATCATCTTGTTGGTGAGTTCTAGGATCTTCTCTCTATTGATTTCCTCATGTATCAGGGGGTAAGGTGGAGGCTCCATGATTGGGCTCAGGGCTCTTCCCCATCCTTCAGACACAGGGTCCTGACAGCGCTCACTAGAGGTCTTCTTCACTACTGTGTAGTCCTGGTTATGGAGAGACACAGTAATAACTATCACTCCATACATCTCCAGAGTCCCTGACCTCTCCAGTCATGTCCATCTGTTAGTAACATAGATAAGATGATGTAATGTGACATCATCAGAATCTGTCACCTCTCCAGTAAGCCGGAAGAGGATCTCTAGGGTGAGATTTATTATCCTCTCCACCATCTTGTCCCTGTCCTATCTATTCTTGTTGGGTCAGTCAGGAGAAGGATCTTATATAGAAGATCTCCACTGAGCGGATCCTATATTGTAGGAACCTGAATGAAAAGAAGATGAGACGATGTAAAATCTTTCAAAATCCCATGTAAAATACAATAACTGGAGATAAGAGGAGGAGACATCGGAGGAGATAATAAAGTGTAGATGTTGTGTTCTCTCTTTTTATATGGATCGAAACATGTGTGAGGTCAAGGCAGTTTCATGGTATGTCACACCTTCACATGACCCTACAGCCAATAAAAGACATCATCAGTGATGCCAGTATGAACAACACGTGACCGCTATAGACCATCATAGGCCTCAATGGTCAGGTGATATACATACCGCCATCAGAGCTCCAACTAATATTGTCGCTGCAGTGATGTAAACAGACTGAAGGAGACCACAGGAGCCTCAGTGCTGGAGCAGTGGAGGATTCTACAGGTCCAATCAGGGTAATTGTAAAACGCTGCAGAATATGTTGACGATACATAAAGATTATTATTACTATCTAGACAGACATTGGGTTGGCATATTTGGTTTTTGTTTTCCATCCATAGGCTATGTTTAGGTGCACCTGTGAGGCCTGAGCCATATCAGCCAGTCTTGGGTGGGGATCACAGCCTTCTCCTTCCTCCCATTGCAGGCATGGTTACATGCTGGAGGTAACTGAGGAGTCTGCTGCGAGTCGGCCTAATACATTCCTGTAATTTTGCCCACTGGTCCCTGGTATTGCCCATACGGCACAGGTAGGTGAGTGTTAGGTCCCGAGCTACTTGAGAGACCGTGGCGTGGTGCTCGGGCTTAAGACATGTCCTCCACTGTAGGACATGTTGACTAACCTCTCAATTTTAACATCAGTTTGAGGGCTTAGTAAGACAGCAGTGTGCACCTGTTTTGTCATTTGTTATTGCTATATTGTCAGATTTGGTTTTTAGCAGCTCCTCATGACCACACAGATGTTGTAGTTTAATAGATTTATTTTTAACAAGCAGCATTTTGAAATACAGAGGTCAGTAAAGGGTTTCTCCGGCATGTACTCAGGATAGGTCTTCAATAAAAGTTCAATATAGGGGTCCAAATCCCAACACCCCTGAACAACCAGCAGGTGGCGCTTATACAGATACATGTATATGTGGTTACACAAAATGTTTAATTACATGCTAATATGAAAGTATTCAGATCCAGGTGCTGGTTTGAAAAATGTAGAATGTTTCCAATAAAGTTAGTATAATCACTGGGCTTCTTTTTTGTGCCTCACTAATGTATTTTTCAGACATATTATTCCCTATTTCAGCTACACAGCTAGATGCATTTCATTAAGAAGCAGGTAATGTATCACTTCTGTGAAATCTGCCACCACTGTATTGCTGTAATGTCCATTTCCTTACTTCACACTATGTTTGTTTTCAGCTCAGGACCTCACAGAAAAGATAAGGAAGAGTAAATCACACTTAAAAAAAGGTAGGGGTGTTGCTATGTTAAAACTTTCGGGTCCTGGGCCCCAGATGTTTTGTCTCAGGTTCTGAATGTACTGCCTGCCAGATAGATACAACTGTATTGCTGTTCTCAGGACGGCAATGCAATTGAATGTAATGTATTGGAAGAGCTGAAGGACCTGTGATGACATTACAGTCCATGTGATCACTGCTGAAGGCAGTGGTTGAGGACCTGCAATGATGTCACCATCATGTGACCAGGGCAGGAGAGGATGGCGCTCTGCAGTGAAGAGAAGTCCTGGGGAAGAAGCTGTGGTGAGGTCTGCTACATGAGGAGAGATAAGTGAAGGGAAGGATTCAGTGTGAGAGCCAGAGGAATGCTGGGGGTTGTGGTTATTTAACTGGGACTGTTTGTTAGGCCTGAAGAGAGGGATGTTATTTACATGAGAAGGTATGTTGGAGAGGGGGAGAGAGTGATGCTATTTACATGGGACTGAATTTTGGAGGTGGCTGGGGCAGGGTGATGTTATTTACATGGGACTGTGTCTTGGAGGTGGCTGGAGAGTGGATGATGTTATTTACATGGGACTGTATGTTGAAGGCGGCTGTGGGAGGAAGTGATGTTATTTACATGGGACTGTATGTTGATGGTATGTTGATGGTGGCTGGCAGGGGTGGATTGGGAACTTGGGTCCAAATTGATGGAAGGCAGGGCCAACACAAGTAGGTCCGTTATACGTTATACCACCCCAACAGAGCCAAATACCATAGTCCCTCACAAAATACTGCCCCATCAGCACAAAATACATCCCAAATAACTTCCACTGACCGGCCTGAAGAAGGAAAATTTCCCTGTAAGCTGTTTGAGAAGGCAGCGATTGGGGGCATCTACTGGGGGCCCCATATATTGGCATTATATACTGGCATACATTATGGGGGGCACAATGGAAAGGTGTGGGAGAGAAGCACTATGGGGGCATCTATTGAGGGACATTATATAGGGGCATTTTATACTGGCACATTATGGAGGGCATTATGGGGATGGGGGAGGAGCACTATAGGAGCATCTACTATATAGAAGTATTTTATACTAGCACAAATTATGGGGTCCACTATGGGGACATTGGCTGTACTAGAGGCACTAAGAGGAGGTCATTTTTTTTACTGCCACACAATGGGGCATTTTTTGTACTGGCGCACATTATACGTGGGTAATTTTGTACTGGCACACATTATAAGTGGGTATTTTTGTACTGGCGCACATTATAAGGGACATTTTTCTACTGTCACATATTATAAAGAGAATTATTACTACTGGGAGCATTATGGTGAGCTTTATTACAACTGGGAGACTATGGAAAACGTGAACACTAGGGATAAGCCAATCGATTTCAGATGAAATATCCAAAGTATATTCGCATAAAACTTAGTCTCAATACTGTACGTCCCCCTTGGAACTGAACCAGTTCGGAAATTTTTTTTTACAGTAGAAATCAATTTATAAAGTTATTACACGAAGTGTCGCGAGACTTTGTGAAGTAATAACTTTGGCTCATCTGAGCCAATACATTCTAATACTGTACTATTCTAATGATTACTATGGGAGCATTATTATGTCTGGGGAACAATGGGGACATTATTACTGTTGGGCGCACTAGTACTACTAAGTATATTCTGACAGATAATTATTTCTATTGGTGGAACATTTGGCGGCACTAGTACTGTGGGGGGCACCCTGGCACAGTATCAGCTTAGCAACATTAGTTTGGGGGACATTATGTTAACACTATTAATGTCAGGGACACTATTTGCTGGGCAAAGCTATTTGTTACAGCACTTTGTGACAATTATTTAAAGAGCACTATGTGTGTGGTACGCATATTCTCAGGGGGTTTATCTGTCTCTGCGCTATAGTATAGGGGAACACAGCAGGCACAGTATTGGGGGTGGCAAGACAGGGTGTTCAGAAGGTAGGAGGATGATGGAAAACTAGGAAACTAAGATGTCTGTCAAACTCTCCAGAGACAAGAGATTGCTGAAAGAAATCATCATGGCGGTCTGGTCTGAATAGAGAAGATGAGGAATGAGAATATGTGCTGCTATATTAGTCTACTTTCATCTCTGCGTGATTCCAGCAGACAGCTCACCGGATCTGGCACCGCTGGATGCAGATGGAATGCGTAATGTATGCCCATGACCGTTGGGAGGGTGTCAGCAGTAAGGTTGTGTTCATATCACTGCTTATTTTTCCATTCTTCTGATCTGTCCGAAGAACAGCCAAAAAAAAGCGCATCCTGTATTTTGATCATTTGTGTCTGAAATCTGTTTTATTCAGATGGAAAAGAAGTCCTGCATTCAGGACTTGAATGGCCTCTAGCATACGGTCGGTATTTGGTCAGTGTTTTTCATCAGTATTTGATCAGCATTGGTAAGGCAAAAACAGGAGTGGGTCCAAAAGAGAGATAAAATGTGCTGGTGAAATTTGCATGTCTTCTGTGTTTTGGACCCACTCCTGCTTTTGGCTTCCAAATCATGATCAAGTCCTGATGTAAAATATTGACTTTGTGATAGAGGCCTCAAACATCAGGACCCAATTTTCTTTTTTGTTATTTTTCTGACAGATCAGAAGAACGGAATCACAATAGTGACCACAGAACAGAGTGGGAAGGTCGGGCTTGCTGTACTAAGTGTGCTTGTGAATAAGTGGAGTTTAAAGAACCGAAGATAAAGACAAGAAGCAAGAAAGTAAGGTTTGATAGATTTTTCTTGTGTGTTGTTGGCTTGATTCTAGCTAGTCCTCCAACTACAGCAGACAGGGTCTAAATCTAACTCATTTTCACAGTTTTCCTTCTTTACTGTTCATCCCCATCTAAACACGTGCTCCATGGACAATGTGTGTGTCCTGTGCAGTGTATGGGTGCCCTAAAGAGCCATTCGAGGGTGAAAACATTTGCACTAGATGCAATCATGTTGCATATTTGGAAGCCCAGATCCTGGATCTAAATAAGCAGCTTAAGTGGCTCAAGAACTGGTGTAGGGAGAGACTCAATTATTAGGGATACAGGGCAATCTGTCACGAAAACTGGGATCATCAAACGATGTGTTGTCTTCCTGGTGCTCGAGTTCCACACATCGCAGATCGGGTTGACAGATTGCTGGGAGGGGCTGGAGAAGATCCAGCGGTCATGGTTTATATTGGAACCAATGACAAAAGTTAGAGGTAGGTGGAGAGACCTTAAAAATGATTTTAGGGATTTAGGTCACAAGCTTAGGTAAAGGACCTCAAAAGGTAGTGTTTTCCGAGATACTGCCTGTACCACGAGCCACACAAAAAAGGCAGCGGGGGATTAGGGAGGTTAACAAGTGGCTCAAGAACTGGTGTAGGAAGAAGGGGTTTGGGATCCTGGAGAACTGGGCCGACTTCTCTGTCCCCTACAGGCTCTATCGTAGGGACGGGCTGCACCTCAATGGGGAAGGGGCAGCTGTGTTGGGGAGAAAGATGGCTAGAAGGTTGGAGGAGTGTTTAAACTGGGGGGGGGGGGGTAATTACGTTATAGGATGGGAAGATAGTGCAGATAGATACCAGGGGCGAGGTAGTGGGACTGGGGGAGGAATGGAAGGGGGGACTAGAACAGTTAAGAAGGAAAGGTGTAGGGTACAAAATATACATAAACCTCTCAAATGTATGTATACTAATGCCAGAAGCCTGACTACCTCCCCTACTCCAGTCTACGTCTCCTGGATATGTCTTCTATATTACACCCCCTGTTCCAGTCCACATTTTTTAAATCTCCTAGATATGTATTCCATATAATGCCCCCTCCCACAGTCAACATCTCTAAAATCAACTGAATATGTCTTCTATATAACGCCCCCTGCTCCAGTCCACGTCTCTGAGATCTCCTGGATATGTCTTCTATATTACACCCCCTGCTCAAGTCCACGTCACTGAGATCTCCTGGATATGTCTTCTATATTACAGCCCCTGTTCCAGGCCACATTTTTTAAATCTCCTGGATATGTCTTTTATATAACGCCCCCTCCTCCAGTACACGTCTCTGAGATCTCCTGGATATGTCTTCCATATAACGCCCCCTCCTCCAGTCCACGTCTCTGAGATCTCCTGGATATGTCTTCTATATAATGTCCCCTGCTCCAGTCCATGTCTCTGATATCTCCTGGATATGTCTTCTATATGACGCCCCCTCCTCCAGTCCACGTCTCTGAGATCTCCTGGATATGTCTTCTATATAACGCCCCCTGCTCCAGTCCACGTCTCTGAGATCTCCTGGATATGTCTTTTATATAATGCCCCCTCCTCCGGATCATGTCTCTTATATCTCCTGGTTATGTCTTCTATAAAACCTCCCCTGCTCCAGTCCACGTCTCTGAGATCTCCTGGATATGTCTTCTATATTACAGCCCCTGATCCAGGCCACATTTTTTAAATCTCCTAGATATGTCTTCTATATAACGCCCCCTCCTCCAGTACACGTCTCTGAGATCTCCTGGATATGTCTTCTATATAAGCGCCCCCTCCTACAGTCCACGTCTCTGAGATCTCCTGGATATGTCTTCTATATAATGTCCCCTGCTCCAGTCCACGTCTCTGAGATCTCCTGGATATGTCTTCTATATAACACCCCCTGCTCCAGTCCACGTCTCTGAGATCTCCTGGATATGTCTTCTATATAACGCCCCCTGCTAAAGTCCACGTCTCTGAGATCTCCTGGATATGTCTTCTATATAACGCCCCTGCTACAGTCCACGTCTCTGAGATCTCCTGGATATGTCTTCTATATAACGCCCCTGCTCCAGTCCACGTCTCTGAGATCTCCTGGATATGTCTTCTATATAACGCCCCTGCTCCAGTCCACATCTCTGAGATCTCCTGGATATGTCTTCTATATAACGCCCCTGCTCCAGTCCACGTCTCTGAGATCTCCTGGATATGTCTTCTATATAACGCCCCTGCTCCAGTCCACATCTCTGAGATCTCCTGGATATGTCTTCTATATAACGCCCCTGCTCCAGTCCAAGTCTCTGAGATCTCCTGGATATGTCTTCTATATTACAGCCCCTGTTCCAGGCCACATTTTTGAAATCTCCTAGATATGTCTTCTATATAACGCCCCTCCTCCAGTACACGTCTCTGAGATCTCCTGGATATGTCTTCTATATAGCGCCCTCCTACAGTCCACGTCTCTGAGATCTCCTGGATATGTCTTCTATATAATGTCCCTGCTCCAGTCCACGTCTCTGAGATCTCCTGGATATGTCTTCTATATAACACCCCCTGCTCCAGTCCACGTCTCTGAGATCTCCTGGATATGTCTTCTATATAACGCCCCTGCTACAGTCCACGTCTCTGAGATCTCCTGGATATGTCTTCTATATAACGCCCCTGCTACAGTCCACGTCTCTGAGATCTCCTGGATATGTCTTCTATATAACGCCCCTGCTCCAGTCCACGTCTCTGAGATCTCCTGGATATGTCTTCTATATAACGCCCCTCCTACAGTCCACGTCTCTGAGATCTCCTGGATATGTCTTCTATATAATGTCCCCTGCTCCAGTCCACGTCTCTGAGATCTCCTGGATATGTCTTCTATATAACACCCCGGCTCCAGTCCACGTCTCTGAGATCTCCTGGATATGTCTTCTATATAACGCCCCCTGCTCCAGTCCAAGTCTCTGAGATCTCCTGGATATGTCTTCTATATAACGCCCCCTGCTCCAGTCCACGTCTCTGAGATCTCCTGGATATGTCTTCTATATAACGTCCCCTGCTCCAGTCCACGTCTCTGAGATCTCCTGGATATGTCTTCTATATAACGCCCCCTGTTCCAGTCCACGTCTCTGAGATCTCCTGGATTTGTCTTCTATATAACGCCACCTGCTCCAGTCCACTTCTCTGAGATCTCCTGGATATATCCTCTATATCAGTGATGCTCAACCTGCAGCCCTCCAGCTGTTGTAAAACTACGACTCCAACAATGCTCTGCTGTAGGTTGATAGCTGTAGGCTGTCCGAGAATGCTGGGAGTTGTAGTCTTGAAACAGCTGGAGGGCCGCAGGTTGAGCATGCCTGCTCTATATAACGCCCCCTGCTCCAGTCCACATCTCTGATATCTCCTGGATATGTCTTCTATATAACGCCCCTGCTACAGTCCACGCCTCTGAGATCTCCTGGATATGTCTTCTATATAACGCCCCTGCTACAGTCCACGCCTCTGAGATCTCCTGGATATGTCTTCTATATAACGCCCCTGCTCCAGTCCACGTCTCTGAGATCTCCTGGATATGTCTTCTATATAACGCCCCCTGCTCCAGTCCACATCTCTGAGATCTCCTGGATATGTCTTCTATATAACGCCCCCTGCTCCAGTCCACGTCTCTGAGATCTCCTGGATATGTCTTCTATATAACGCCCCCTGCTCCAGTCCACATCTCTGAGATCTCCTGGATATGTCTTCTATATAACGCCCCCTGCTCCAGTCCAAGTCTCTGAGATCTCCTGGATATGTCTTCTATATTACAGCCCCTGTTCCAGGCCACATTTTTTAAATCTCCTAGATATGTCTTCTATATAACGCCCCCTCCTCCAGTACACGTCTCTGAGATCTCCTGGATATGTCTTCTATATAAGCGCCCCCTCCTACAGTCCACGTCTCTGAGATCTCCTGGATATGTCTTCTATATAATGTCCCCTGCTCCAGTCCACGTCTCTGAGATCTCCTGGATATGTCTTCTATATAACGCCCCCTGCTACAGTCCACGTCTCTGAGATCTCCTGGATATGTCTTCTATATAACGCCCCCTGCTACAGTCCACGTCTCTGAGATCTCCTAGATATGTCTTCTATATAACGCCCCCTCCTCCAGTACACGTCTCTGAGATCTCCTGGATATGTCTTCTATATAAGCGCCCCCTCCTACAGTCCACGTCTCTGAGATCTCCTGGATATGTCTTCTATATAACACCCCCTGCTCCAGTCCACGTCTCTGAGATCTCCTGGATATGTCTTCTATATAACGCCCCCTGCTACAGTCCACGTCTCTGAGATCTCCTGGATATGTCTTCTATATAACGCCCCCTGCTACAGTCCACGTCTCTGAGATCTCCTGGATATGTCTTCTATATAACGCCCCCTGCTCCAGTCCACGTCTCTGAGATCTCCTGGATATGTCTTCTATATAACGCCGCCTCCTACAGTCCACGTCTCTGAGATCTCCTGGATATGTCTTCTATATAATGTCCCCTGCTCCAGTCCACGTCTCTGAGATCTCCTGGATATGTCTTCTATATAACACCCCCGGCTCCAGTCCACGTCTCTGAAATCTCCTGGATATGTCTTCTATATAACGCCCCCTGCTCCAGTCCAAGTCTCTGAGATCTCCTGGATATGTCTGCTATATAACGTCTCCTCCTCCAGTCCACGTCTCTGAGATCTCCTGAATATGTCTTCTATATAAGCGCCCCCTCCTCCAGTCCACATATCTGAGATCTCCTGGATATGTCTTCTATATAACGCCCCCTGCTCCAGTCCACATCTCTGAGATCTCCTGGATATGTCTTCTATATAACGCCCCCTGCTCCAGTCCACGTCTCTGAGATCTCCTGGATATGTCTTCTATATAACGCCCCCTGCTCCAGTCCACGTCTCTGAGATCTCCTGGATATGTCTTCTATATAACGTCCCCTGCTCCAGTCCACGTCTCTGAGATCTCCTGGATATGTCTTCTATATAACGTCCCCTGCTCCAGTCCACGTCTCTGAGATCTCCTGGATATGTCTTCTATATAACGCCCCCTGTTCCAGTCCACGTCTCTGAGATCTCCTGGATTTGTCTTCTATATAACGCCACCTGCTCCAGTCCACTTCTCTGAGATCTCCTGGATATATCCTCTATATCAGTGATGCTCAACCTGCAGCCCTCCAGCTGTTGTAAAACTACGACTCCAACAATGCTCTGCTGTAGGTTGATAGCTGTAGGCTGTCCGAGAATGCTGGGAGTTGTAGTCTTGAAACAGCTGGAGGGCCGCAGGTTGAGCATGCCTGCTCTATATAACGCCCCCTGCTCCAGTCCACATCTCTGATATCTCCTGGATATGTCTTCTATATAACGCTCCCTGCTCCAGTCCACGTCTCTGAGATCCCCTGGATAAGTCTTCTATATAACGCCCCCTCCTCCAGTCCACGTCTCTGAGATCTCCTGGATATGTCTTCTATATAACACCCCCTCCTCCAGTCCACGTCTCTGAGATCTCCTGGATATGTCTTCTATATAACGCCCCCTGTTCCAGTCCACGTCTCTGAGATCTCCTGGACATGTCTTCTATGTAACGCCCCCTGTTCCAGTCCACATCTCTGAGATCTCCTGGATACGTCTTCTATATAACGCCCCCTGTTCCAGTCCACGTCTCTGAGATCTCCTGGATATGTCTTCTATATAACGCCCCCTCCTTCAGTCCATGTCTCTGAGATCTCCTGGATATGTCTTCTATATAACGCCCCCTCCTCCAGTCCACGTCTCTGAGATCTCCTGGATATGTCTTCTATATAACGCCCCCTGTTCCAGTCCACGTCTCTGAGATCTCCTAGATATGTCTTCTATATAACGCCCCCTCCTTCAGTCCACGTCTCTGAGATCTCCTGGATATGTCTTCTATATAACGCCCCCTGTTCCAGTCCATGTCTCTGATATCTCCTGGATATGTCTTCTATATAACGCCCCCTGCTCCAGTCCACATCTCTGAGATCTCCTGGATATGTCTACTATATAACGCCCCCTGCTCCAGCCCCCATCTCTGAGATCTCCTGGATATGTCTTCTATATAACGCCCCATCCTCCAGTCCACATCTCTGGACACGTCTTTCATATCAGGACTTGTATTAGGGTTGCATTAGTAGGTGACCCGCTCCCTTTTTCCAGTGATCAGGCCTAGTTTCTATTCCCGCTTTCTTTACGGTGTGGAGTTGTCCCCCACTCCACACTGTGACAGAATGTTTCGCTAACTGACCCTCAAGGACTGGGCAGATGGAATTCCCAGGACAGGAGCATAGCTCCAGCACCAACAGAAGTTGGAGTACCACTAAACTCAGAACAACAGGATATGTAGCACCTTGTGACTGCACCCAGCCAGGTCTCCATAACAACCATAATGGGAAGGAGCCAGGATAAAATAAGCAGTGCACACATACGCTGTTTACTACACGTTGCCCCAGGCAACCAGCATGCATGGCAAACGTGTCATGGCAAACAACACAGAGAACGAGACACAGCCGTGACATAGAATTAACCTCTTGTGATGTGTATTTTATGTTATTATCTTTAAGCTCGTGTCCTGCCCTAGAAGCCTGCGTCTTTACTTCCTGCTTCATCTTAATTAGGCCGAGTTCACACTGCAGTTATTTGATCAGTTATTGTGAGCCAAAACCTGGTGCGGGTGAAAAGCACAGAACAAGTGCAGATCTTTTCATTACCCCTTATCTCTGAGTAGGCTTCACTACTGGTCTGGGCTCAATAACTGAAGTGTGAACTTGGCCTTAAGGGAATATGGAGCTGTGTATTTTTGTGGCTGTGGAGCCTTATATGTGTGGATCTGATGAGTGTTCCACTTACCTGGGTGGGGCGTGTCCTCCTTTGACAACCCTTCTCTATGGAGCGTCCTGGGCTTTAATTTCTACCACCATGCAGTAGTCGGGCTCCAGGCTGTGCAGGACCTGTGATGATGTCATAACCATGTGATCGTGTGTGGGAGGAGTTATGGAGATCACATGACCGGGATTATCTGCTCCCTGTAGACAGGTCTCTGCTGTACTGCTTGTAATTAGAGTTGAGCGAACTTGTGTTTTAAGTTCGGCGTCGAAAGTTCGGGTTCGGGTTATCGAAGAATCCCGTTATGGATTTCGCTACCACGGACTATAACGGAATTTGGAATCCATAAGGGGATTCTTCAATGAATCCGAACCTTGGACAACACTAAGGACCTGGTTTGACGTCACCATCATGTGATCAGTGCAGGGGGCGTGGCTCAGCCCTGAGGCTCCTGGCATTGTTACATTGGCTACAATCTAAAAATAAGAATAGAGATAACAGTTGGCATCTGTGCAGTGTGCATTGTTTGCCTCAGCTTTTCTGTTTGGTTTGTGTCGGGGCTGGGGATGGATTTGTTGGTTCTGCTTTGTGTGAGACGCAGGGGGAGAGCTTGTGGTGTTCTAGAAGACAGCGGCTGCATCTGCATCATGAAGAGAAGACATGACCTGCGCTGATGACCTGGCCACCTACTTCAGAGACAAGATCGGTTACATCCAGCAGGAAATAATGTCCCAGTCCCAACCAATTTCGATCTTTCTCCCTCCCGCACTTCCATGTGCTCTCTCTCCTCCTTTGACGCTATAACAGATGAAGAAGTCTTTAGGCTTCTCTCTGCTTCTCGACCCACCACCTGTAGCAGTGATCCTATCCCCTCACACCTTCTCCAGTCCCTCTCCCCGGCTGTCATTACCCACCACCTGTAGCAGTGATCCTATCCCCTCACACCTTCTCCAGTCCCTCTCCCCGGCTGTCATTACCCACCACCTGTAGCAGTGATCCTATCCCCTCACACCTTCTCCAGTCCCTCTCCCCGGCTGTCATTACCCACCACCTGTAGCAGTGATCCTATCCCCTCACACCTTCTCCAGTCCCTTTCCCCGGCTGTCATTACACACCACCTGTAGCAGTGATCCTATCCCCTTACACCTTCTCCAGTCCCTCTCCCCGGCTGTCATTACCCACCACCTGTAGCAGTGATCCTATCCCCTCACACCTTCTCCAGTCCCTCTCCCGGCTGTCATTACCCACAACCTGTAGCAGTGATCCTATCCCCTCACACCTTCTCCAGTCCCACTCCCCAGCTGTCATTACCCACCACCTGTAGCAGTGATCCTATCCCTCACACCTTCTCCAGTCCCTCTCCTCGGCTGTCATTACCCACCACCTGTAGCAGTGATCCTATCCCCTCACACCTTCTCCAGTCCCTCTCCCCGGCTGTCATTACCCACCACCTGTAGCAGTGATCCTATCCCTCACACCTTCTCCAGTCCCTCTCCCGGCTGTCATTACCCACCACCTGTAGCAGTGATCCTATCCCCTCACACCTTCTCCAGTCCCTCTCCCGGCTGTCATTACCCACCACCTGTAGCAGTGATCCTATCCCTCACACCTTCTCCAGTCCCTCTCCTCGGCTGTCATTACCCACCACCTGTAGCAGTGATCCTATCCCTCACACCTTCTCCAGTCCCTCTCCCCAGCTGTCATTACCCACCACCTGTAGCAGTGATCCTATCCCCTCACACCTTCTCCAGTCCCTCTCCTCGGCTGTCATTACCCACCACCTGTAGCAGTGATCCTATCCCCTCACACCTTCTCCAGTCCCTCTCCCCAGCTGTCATTACCCACCACCTGTAGCAGTGATCCTATCCCTCACACCTTCTCCAGTCCCTCTCCTCGGCTGTCATTACCCACCACCTGTAGCAGTGATCCTATCCCCTCACACCTTCTCCAGTCCCTCTCCCCGGCTGTCATTACCCACCACCTGTAGCAGTGATCCTATCCCTCACACCTTCTCCAGTCCCTCTCCCGGCTGTCATTACCCACCACCTGTAGCAGTGATCCTATCCCCTCACACCTTCTCCAGTCCCTGCTCCCCGGCTGTCATTACCCACCACCTGTAGCAGTGATCCTATCCCCTCACACCTTCTCCAGTCCCTCTCCCCGGCTGTCATTACCCACCACCTGTAGCAGTGATCCTATCCCCTCACACCTTCTCCAGTCCCTCTCCTCGGCTGTCATTACCCACCACCTGTAGCAGTGATCCTATCCCCTCACACCTTCTCCAGTCCCTCTCCCCGGCTGTCATTACCCACCACCTGTAGCAGTGATCCTATCCCCTCACACCTTCTCCAGTCCCTCTCCCCGGCTGTCATTACCCACCACCTGTAGCAGTGATCCTATCCCCTCACACCTTCTCAGTCCCTCTCCCCGGCTGTCATTACCCACCACCTGTAGCAGTGATCCTATCCCCTCACACCTTCTCCAGTCCCTCTCCCCGGCTGTCATTACCCACCACCTGTAGCAGTGATCCTATCCCCTCACACCTTCTCCAGTCCCTCTCCTCGGCTGTCATTACCCACCACCTGTAGCAGTGATCCTATCCCCTCACACCTTCTCAGTCCCTCTCCCCGGCTGTCATTACCCACCACCTGTAGCAGTGATCCTATCCCCTCACACCTTCTCCAGTCCCTCTCCCCGGCTGTCATTACCCACCACCTGTAGCAGTGATCCTATCCCCTCACACCTTCTCCAGTCCCTCTCCCCAGCTGTCATTACCCACCACCTGTAGCAGTGATCCTATCCCCTCACACCTTCTCCAGTCCCTCTCCTCGTCTGTCATTACCCACCACCTGTAGCAGTGATCCTATCCCCTCACACCTTCTCCAGTCCCTCTCCCCGCCTGTCATTACCCACCACCTGTAGCAGTGATCCTATCCCCTCACACCTTCTCCAGTCCCTCTCCCCGGCTGTCATTACCCACCACCTGTAGCAGTGATCCTATCTCCTCACACCTTCTCCAGTCCCTCTCCCGGCTGTCATTACCCACCACCTGTAGCAGTGATCCTATCCCCTCACACCTTCTCCAGTCCCTCTCCCCGGCTGTCATTACCCACCACCTGTAGCAGTGATCCTATCCCTCACACCTTCTCCAGTCCCTCTCCCGGCTGTCATTACCCACCACCTGTAGCAGTGATCCTATCCCCTCACACCTTCTCCAGTCCCTCTCCCCGGCTGTCATTACCCACCACCTGTAGCAGTGATCCTATCCCCTCACACCTTCTCCAGTCCCTCTCCCCGGCTGTCATTACCCACCACCTGTAGCAGTGATCCTATCCCCTCACACCTTCTCCAGTCCCTCTCCCGGCTGTCATTACCCACCACCTGTAGCAGTGATCCTATCCCCTCACACCTTCTCCAGTCCCTCTCCCCGGCTGTCATTACCCACCACCTGTAGCAGTGATCCTATCCCCTCACACCTTCTCCAGTCCCTCTCCTCGGCTGTCATTACCCACCACCTGTAGCAGTGATCCTATCCCCTCACACCTTCTCCAGTCCCTCTCCCCGGCTGTCATTACCCACCACCTGTAGCAGTGATCCTATCCCCTCACACCTTCTCCAGTCCCTCTCCCCGGCTGTCATTACCCACCACCTGTAGCAGTGATCCTATCCCCTCACACCTTCTCCAGTCCCTCTCCCGGCTGTCATTACCCACCACCTGTAGCAGTGATCCTATCCCCTCACACCTTCTCCAGTCCCTCTCCCCAGCTGTCATTACCCACCACCTGTAGCAGTGATCCTATCCCCTCACACCTTCTCCAGTCCCTCTCCCCGGCTGTCATTACCCACCACCTGTAGCAGTGATCCTATCCCCTCACACCTTCTCCAGTCCCTCTCCCCGGCTGTCATTACCCACCACCTGTAGCAGTGATCCTATCCCTCACACCTTCTCCAGTCCCTCTCCCCGGCTGTCATTACCCACCACCTGTAGCAGTGATCCTATCCCCTCACACCTTCTCCAGTCCCTCTCCCCGGCTGTCATTACCCACCACCTGTAGCAGTGATCCTATCCCCTCACACCTTCTCCAGTCCCTCTCCCCGGCTGTCATTACCCACCACCTGTAGCAGTGATCCTATCCCCTCACACCTTCTCCAGTCCCTCTCCCCGGCTGTCATTACCCACCACCTGTAGCAGTGATCCTATCCCCTCACACCTTCTCCAGTCCCTCTCCCCGGCTGTCATTACCCACCACCTGTAGCAGTGATCCTATCCCCTCACACCTTCTCCAGTCCCTCTCCTCGGCTGTCATTACCCACCACCTGTAGCAGTGATCCTATCCCCTCACACCTTCTCCAGTCCCTCTCCTCGGCTGTCATTACCCACCACCTGTAGCAGTGATCCTATCCCCTCACACCTTCTCCAGTCCCTCTCCCCGGCTGTCATTACCCACCACCTGTAGCAGTGATCCTATCCCCTCACACCTTCTCCAGTCCCTCTCCCCAGCTGTCATTACCCACCACCTGTAGCAGTGATCCTATCCCTCACACCTTCTCCAGTCCCTCTCCTCGGCTGTCATTACCCACCACCTGTAGCAGTGATCCTATCCCCTCACACCTTCTCCAGTCCCTCTCCTCGGCTGTCATTACCCACCACCTGTAGCAGTGATCCTATCCCCTCACACCTTCTCCAGTCCCTCTCCCGGCTGTCATTACCCACCACCTGTAGCAGTGATCCTATCCCCTCACACCTTCTCAGTCCCTCTCCCCGGCTGTCATTACCCACCACCTGTAGCAGTGATCCTATCCCCTCACACCTTCTCCAGTCCCTCTCCCCGGCTGTCATTACCCACCACCTGTAGCAGTGATCCTATCCCCTCACACCTTCTCCAGTCCCTCTCCCCGGCTGTCATTACCCACCACCTGTAGCAGTGATCCTATCCCTCACACCTTCTCCAGTCCCTCTCCCCGGCTGTCATTACCCACCACCTGTAGCAGTGATCCTATCCCTCACACCTTCTCCAGTCCCTCTCCCCGGCTGTCATTACCCACCACCTGTAGCAGTGATCCTATCCCCTCACACCTTCTCCAGTCCCTCTCCCCGGCTGTCATTACCCGCCACCTGTAGCAGTGATCCTATCCCCTCACACCTTCTCCATTCCCGCTCCCCGGCTGTCATTACCCGCCACCTGTAGCAGTGATCCTATCCCCTCACACCTTCTCCATTCCCGCTCCCCGGCTGTCATTACCTACCACCTGTAGCAGTGATCCTATCCCCTCACACCTTCTCCAGTCCCTCTCCTCGGCTGTCATTACCCAACACCTGTAGCAGTGATCCTATCCCCTCACACCTTCTCCAGTCCCTCTCCCCGGCTGTCATTACCCACCACCTGTAGCAGTGATCCTATCCCCTCACACCTTCCCCAGTCCCTCTCCCCGGCTGTCATTACCCACAACCTGTAGCAGTGATCCTATCCCCTCACACCTTCTCCAGTCCCACTCCCCAGCTGTCATTACGCACCACCGGTAGCAGTGATCCTATCCCCTCACACCTTCTCCAGTCCCTCTCCTCGTCTGTCATTACCTACCACCTATAGCAGTGATCCTATCCCCTCACACCTTCTCCAGTCCCTCTCCTCGGCTGTCATTAACCACCACCTTTAGCAGTGATCCTATCCCCTCACACCTTCTCCAGTCCCTCTCCCCGCCTGTCATTACCCACCACCTGTAGCAGTGATCCTATCCCCTCACGCCTTCTCCAGCCCCTCTCCCCGGCTGTCATTACCCACCACCTGTAGCAGTGATCCTATCCCCTCACACCTTATCCAGTCCTTCTCCCCAGCTGTCATTACCCACCACCTATAGCAGTGATCCTATCCCCTCACACCTTCTCCAGTCCCTCTCCCTGGCTGTCATTACCCAACACCTGTAGAAGTCATCCTATCCCCTCGCACCTTCTCCAGTCCCTCTCCTCGGCTGTCATTACCCACCACCTTTAGCAGTGATCCTATCCCCTCACACCTTCTCCAGTCCCTCTCTCCAGCTGTCATTACCCACCACCTGTAGCAGTGATCCTATCCCCTCACACCTTCTCCAGTCCCTCTCCCGCCTGTCATTACCCACCACCTGTAGCAGTGATACTATCCCCTCACACCTTCTCCAGTCCCTCTCCCCGGCTGTCATTACCCACCACCTGTAGCAGTGATCCTATCCCCTCACACCTTCTCCAGTCCCTCTCCCCGGCTGTCATTACCCATCACCTGTAGCAGTGATCCTATCCCCTCATACCTTCTCCAGTCCCTCTCCCCGGCTGTCAATACCCACCACCTGTAGCAGTGATCCTATCCCCTCACACCTTCCCCAGTCCCTCTCCCCAGCTGTCATTACACACCACCTGTAGCAGTGATCCTATCCCCTCACACCTTCTCCAGTCCCTCTCCCCGGCTGTCATTACCCACCACCTGTAGCAGTGATCCTATCTCCTCACATCTTCCCCAGTCCCTCTCCCCGGCTGTCATTACCCACCACCTTCATCGGAGCCAATACATTCTAATACTGTACTATTCTAATGATTACTATGGGAGCGTTATTATGTCTGGGGAACAATGGGGACAATATTACTGTTGGGCGCACTAGTACTACTAAGTATATTCTGACAGATAATTATTTCTATTGGTGGGACATTTGGCGGCACTAGTACTGTGGGGGGCACCCTGGCACAGTATCAGCTTAGCAACATTAGTTTGGGGGACATTATGTTAACACTATTAATGTCAGGGACACTATTTGCTGGGCAAAGCTATTTGTTACAGCACTTTGTTACAATAATTATTGAAGGGGCACTATCTGTGTGGTACTCATATTCTCAGGGGGTTTATCTGTCTCTGCGCTATAGTATAGGGGAACACAGCAGGCATAGTATTGGGGGTGGCAGGACGGGGTGTTCAGAAGGTAGGAGGATGATGGAAAACTAGGAAACTAAGATGTCTGTCAAACTCTCCAGAGACAAGAGATTGCTAAAAGAAATCATCATGGCGGTCTGGTCTGAATAGAGAAGATGAGGAATGAGAATATGTGCTGCTATATTAGTCTACTTTCATCTCTGCGTGATTCCAGCAGACAGCTCACCGGATCTGGCACCGCGTAATGTATGCCCATGACCGTTGGGAGGGTGTCAGCAGTAAGGCTGTGTTCATATCACTGCTTATTTTTCCATTCTTCTGATCTGTCCGAAGAACAGCCAAAAAAAAGCGCATCCTGTATTTTGATCATTTGTGTCTGAAATCTGTTTTATTCAGATGGAAAAGAAGTCCTGCATTCAGGACTTGAATGGCCTCTATCATACGGTCGGTATTTGGTCAGTGTTTTTCATCAGTATTTGATCAGCATTGGTAAGGCAAAAACAGGAGTGGGTCCAAAAGAGAGATAAAATGTGCTGGTGAAATTTGCATGTCTTCTATGTTTTGGACCCACTGCTGCTTTTGTCTTCCAAATCATGATCAAGTCCTGATGTAAAATATTGACTTTGTGAAAGAGGCCTCAAACATCAGGACCCCATTTTCTTTTTTGTCATTTTTCTGACAGATCAGAAGAACGGAATCACAATAGTGACCACAGAACAGAGTGGGAAGGTCTGGGCTTGCTGTACTAAGTGTGCTTGTGAATAAGTGGAGTTTAAAGAACCGAAGATAAAGACAAGAAGCAAGAAAGTAAGGTTTGATAGACTTTTCTTGTGTGTTGTTGGCTTGATTCTAGCTAGTCCTCCAACTACAGCAGACAGGGTCTAATTGTAACTCATTTTCACAGTTTTCCTTCTTTATTGTTCATCCCCATCTAAACACGTGCTCCATGGACAAATGTGTGTCCTGTGCAGTGTATGGGTGCCCTAAAGAGCCATTCGAGGGTGAAAACATTTGCACTAGATGCAATCATGTTGCATATTTGGAAGCCCAGATCCTGGATCTAAATAAGCAGCTTAAGTGGCTCAAGAACTGGTGTAGGGAGAGACTCAATTATTAGGGATACAGGGCAATCTGTCACGAAAACTGGGATCATCAAACGATGTGTTGTCTTCCTGGTGCTCGAGTTCCACACATCGCAGATCGGGTTGACAGATTGCTGGGAGGGGCTGGAGAAGATCCAGCGGTCATGGTTTATATTGAAACCAATGACAAAACTTAGAGGTAGGTGGAGAGTCCTTAAAAATGATTTTAGGGATTTAGGTCACAAGCTTAGGGAAAGGACCTCAAAGGTAGTGTTTTCCGAGATACTGCCTGTACCACGAGCCACACAAGAAAGGCAGCGGGAGATTAGGGAGGTTAACAAGTGGCTCAAGAACTGGTGTAGGAAGGAGGGGTTCGGGTTCCTGGAGAACTTGGCCGACTTCTCTGTCGGCTACTGGCTCTATCGTAGGGACGAGCTGCACCTCAATGGGGAAGGGACAGCTGTGTTGGGGAGAAAGATGGCAAGAAGGTTGGAGGAGTGTTTAAACTAGGGGCTGGGGGGGAGGGGTAATTACGTTATAGGATGGGAAGATAGTGCAGATAGAGACCAGGGGCAAGGTAGTGGGACTGGGGGAGGAATGGAAGGGGGGACTAGAACAGTTAAGAAGGAAAGATGTAGGGTAAAAAATACACATAAACCTGTCAAATGTATGTATACTAATGCCAGAAGCCTGACTACCTCCCCTACTCCAGTCTACGTCTCCTGGATATGTCTTCTTTATTACACCACCTGTTCCAGTCCACATTTTTTAAATCTCCTAGATATGTATTCCATATAATGCCCCCTCCCACAGTCCACATCTCTAAAATCAACTGAATATGTCTTCTATATAACCCCCCTGCCCCAGTCCACGTCTCTGAGATCTCCTGGATATGTCTTCTATATAACGTCCCCTGCTCCAGTCCACGTCTCTGAGATCTACTGGATATGTCTTCTATATAACGTCCCCTGCTCCAGTCCACGTCTCTGATATCTCCTGGATATGTCTTCTATATAACGTCCCCTGCTCCAGTCCACGTCTCTGAGATCTCCTGGATATGTCTTTTATATAACGCCCCCTCCTACAGTCCACGTCTCTGAGATCTCCTAAATATATCTTCTATATAAGCGCCCCCTCCTCCAGTCCACGTCTCTGAGATCTCCTGGATATGTCTTTTATATAACGCCCCCTCCTCCGGTTCACGTCTCTTATATCTCCTGGTTATGTCTTCTATAAAACCTCCCCTGCTCCAGTCCACATCTCTGAGATCTCCTGGATATGTCTTCTATATAACGCCCCCTGCTCCAGTCCATGTCTCTGAGATCTCCTGGATATGTCTTCTATATAACGCCCCCTGCTCCAGTCCACGTCTCTGAGATCTCCTGGATATGTCTTCTATATAACTCCCCCTGCTCCAGTCCACGTCTCTGAGATCTCCTGGATATGTCTTCTATATAACACCCCCTCCTCCAGTCCACGTCTATGAGATCTCCTGGATATATCCTCTATATAATGCCCCCTGCTCCAGTCCACGTCTCTGAGATCTCCTGGATATATCCTCTATATAATGCCCCCTGCTCCAGTCCACGTCTCTGAGATCTCCTGGTTATGTCTTCTATAAAACCTCCCCTGCTCCAGTCCACATCTGTGAGATCTCCTGGATATGTCTTCTATATAACACCCCCGGCTCCAGTCCACGTCTCTGAGATCTCCTGGATATGTCTTCTATATAACGCCCCCTCCTCCAGTCCATGTCTCTGAGATCTCCTGGATATGTCTTCTATATAACGCCCCCTCCTCCAGTCTACGTCTCTGAGATCTCCTGGATATGTCTTCTATATAACGCCCCCTGCTCCAGTCCATGTCTCTGAGATCTCCTGGATATGTCTATAAAACCTCCCCTGCTCCAGTCCACTTCTCTGAGATCTCCTGGATATGTCTTCTATATAACACAACCTGCTCCAGTCCACGTCTCTGAGATCTCCTGGATATGTCTTCTATATAACGCCCCCTGCTCCAGTCCACATCTCTGAGATCTCCTGGATATGGCTGCTATATAACACCTCCTGCTCCAGTCCACTTCTCTGAGATCTCCTGGATATGTCTTCTATATAACGCCCCCTGCTCCAGTCCACGTCTCTGAGATCTCCTGGATATGTCTTCTATATAACGCCCCCTGCTCCAGTCCACGTCTCTGAGATATCCTGGATATGTCTTCTATATAACGCCCCCTGCTCCAGTCCACGTCTCTGAGATCTCCTGGATATGTCTTCTATATAACACCCCCTGCTCCAGTCCACGTCTCTGAGATCTCCTGGATATGTCTTCTATATAACGCCCCTGCTCCAGTCCACGTCTCTGAGATCTCCTGGATATGTCTTCTATATAACGCCCCTGCTCCAGTCCACGTCTCTGAGATCTCCTGGATATGTCTTCTATATAACACCCCCTGCTCCAGTCCACGTCTCTGAGATCTCCTGGATATGTCTTCTATATAACGCCCCCTGCTCCAGTCCACGTCTCTGAGATCTCCTGGATATGTCTTCTATTTAACGCCCCCTCCTCCAGTCCACGTCTCTGGACACGTCTTTCATATCAGGACTTGTATTAGGGTTGCATTACTAGGTGACCCGCTCCCTTTTTCCAGTGATCAGGCCTAGTTTCTATTCCCCCTTTCTTTACGGTGTAGAGTTGTCTCCCACCCCACACTGTGACAGCATGTCTCGCTAGGTGACCCTCAAGGACTGGGCAGATGGAATTCCCAGGACAGGAGCATAGCTCCAGCACCAACAGAAGTTGGAGTACCACTAAACTCAGAACAACAGGATATGTAGCACCTTGTGACTGCACCCAGCCAGGTCTCCATAACAACCATAATGGGAAGGAGCCAGGATAAAAGAAGCAGTGCACACATACGCTGTTTACTACACGTTGCCCCAGGCAACCAGCACGCATGGCAAACGTGTCATGGCAAACAACACAGAGAACGAGACACAGCCGTGACATAGAATTAACCTCTTGTGATTTGTATTTTATGTTAATATCTTTAAGCTCATGTCCTGCCCTAGAAGCCTGCGTCTTTACTTCCTGGTTCATCTTAATTAGGCCGAGTTCACACTGCAGTTATTTGATCAGTTATTTCCATCAGTTATTGTGAGCCAAAACCTGGTGTGGGTGAAAACCACAGAACAAGTGCAGATCTTTCCATTACACCTGATCTCTGAGTAGGCTTCACTACTGGTCTGGGCTCAATAACTGAAGGAAATAACTGACCAAATAACTGAAGTGTGAACTTGGCCTTAAGGGCGGATGGGGCTGTGTATCTTTGTGGCTGTGGAGCCTTATATGTGTGGATCTGATGGGTGTTCCCCTTACCTGGGTGGGGCGTGTCCTCCTTTGACAACCCTTCTCTATGGAGCGTCCTGTGCTTTCATTTCTACCACCATGCAGTAGTCGGGCTCCAGGCTGTGCTGCTGGAGAAGGTAGTAGGTACATGACCTGTGATGATGTCATAACCATGTGATCCTGTGTGGGAGGAGTCAGGCTGTGCTGCAGGAGAAGGTACAGGACCTGTGATGATGTCATAGCCATGTGATCGTGTGTGGGAGGAGTCAGGCTGTGCTGCAGGAGAAGGTACAGGACCTGTGATGATGTCATAACCATGTGATCGTGTGTGGGAGGAGTCATGGAGATCACATGACCTGGATTATCTGCTCCCTGTACACAGGCCTCTGCTGTACTGCTTGTAATTGGAGTTGAGTAGAGATGAGCGAACATTAAAAAAAAGTCCGGTGTTCGGCGTTCGGGTTGTGGTAAGTCGAGCATCCCGTTATGGATTCCACTATCGCGGCATATGGAATCCATAAGGGGCGGCTTCCACCAACCTGAACTGTTGAACAGCCGAAGGACCTGGGGTGACGTCACTGTCATGTGATCAGTGCAGGGGGCGTGGCTCAGCCCTGAGGCTCCTGGCATTGTTACATTGGCTACAATCTAAAAATAAGAAAAGAGATAACAGTTGGCATCTGTGCAGTGTGCATTGTTTGCCTCAGCTTTTCTGTTTGTGTCGGGGCTGGGGATGGATTTGTTGGTTCTGCTCCGTGTGAGACGCAGGGTGAGAGCTTGTGGTGTTCTAGAAGACAGCGGCTGCATCTGCATCATGAAGAGAAGATATGACCTGCGCTGATGACCTGGCCACCTACTTCAGAGACAAGATCGGTTACATCCATAAGGAAATATTTTCCCAGTCCCAACCAATTTCAATCTTTCTCCCTTCCGCACTTCCATGTGCTCTCTCTCCTCCTTTGACGCTATAGCAGATGAAGAAGTCTTTAGGCTTCTCTCTGCTTCTCGACCCACCACATGTAGCAGTGATCCTATCCCCTCACACTTTCCCCCGTTCCTTCTCCCCGGCTGTCATTACCCACCACCTGTAGCAGTGATCCTATCCCCTCATACCTTCTCCAGTCCCTCTCCCCTGCTATCATTACCAACCACCTGTAGCAGTGATCCTATCCCCTCACACCTTCCCCAGTCACTCTGCCCGGCTGTCATTACCCACCACCTGTAGCAGTGATCCTATCACCTCACACCTTCTCCAGTCCCTCTCCCCGGCTGTCATTACCCACCACCTGTAGCAGTGATCCTATCTCCTCACACCTTCTCCAGTTCCTCTCCCCGGGAGTTATTACCCACCACCTGTAGCAGTGATCCTATCCCCTCACACCTTCCCCAGTCCCTCTCCCCGGCTGTCATTACCCACCACCTGTAGCAGTGATCCTATCCCCTCACACCTTCTCCAGTCCCTCTCCCCGGCTGTCATTACCCACCACCTGTAGCAGTGATCCTATCCCCTCACACCTTCTCCAGTCCCTCTCCCTGGCTGTCATTACCCACCACCTGTAGCAGTGATCGTATCCCCTCACACCTTCCCCAGTCCCTCTCCCCGGCTGTTATTACTCACCACCAGTAGCAGTGATCCTATCCCCTCACACCTTCTCCAGTCCCTCTTCTCGGCTGTCATTACCCACCACCAGTAGCAGTGATCCTATCCCCTCACACCTTCTCCAGTCCCTCTCCCCAGCAGTCATTACCCACTACATATAGCAGTGATCCTATCCCCTCACACCTTCTCCAGTCCCTCTCCCCGGCTGTCATTACCCACCACCTGTAGCAGTGATCCTATCCCCTCACACCTTCTCCAGTCCCTCTCCCCGGCTTTCATTACCCACCACCAGTAGCAGTGATCCTATCCCCTCACACCTTCCCCAGTCCCTCTCCCCGGCTGTCATTACCCACCACCTGTAGCAGTGATCCTATCCCCTCACACCTTCCCCAGTTCCTCTCCCCGGCAGTCATTACCCACCACCTGTAGCAGTGATCCTATCCCCTCACACCTTCTCCAGTCCCTCTTCCTGGTTGTCATTACCCACCACCTGTAGCAGTGATCCTATCCCCTTACACCTTCTCCAGTCCCTCTTCCTGGTTGTCATTACCCACCACCTGTAGCACTGATCCTATCCCCTCACACTTTCTCCAGTCCCTCTCCCCGGCTGTCATTACCCACCACCTTTAGCAGTGATCCTATCCCCTCACACCTTCTCCAGTCCCACTCCCTGGTTGTCATTACCCACCACCTGTAGCAGTGATCCTATCCCCTCACAGCTTATCCAGTCCTACTCCCCGGCTTTCATTACTCACCACCTGTAGCAGTGATCCTATCCCCTCACACCTTCCCCAGTCCCTCTCCCCGGCTGTCATTACCCACCACCTGTAGCAGTGATCCTATCCCCTCACACCTTCCCCAGTCCCTCCCCCCGGCTGTCACTACCCACCACCTGTAGCAGTGATCCTATCCCCTCACACCTTCTCCAGTCCCTCTCCCCGGCTGTCATTACCCACCACCTGTAGCAGTGATCCTATCCCCTCACACCTTCCCCAGTCCCTCTCCCCGGCTGTCATTACCCACCACCTGTAGCAGTGATCCTATCTCCTCACACCTTCTCCAGTCCCTCTCCCCGGCTGTCATTACCCACCACCTGTAGCAGTGATCCTATCCCCTCACACCTTCTCCAGTCCCTCTCCCCGGCTGTAATTAATCACCACCAGTAGCAGTGATCCTATCCCCTCACACCTTCTCCAGTCCCTCTCCTCGGCTGTCATTACCCACCACCTGTAGCAGTGATCCTATCCCCTCACACCTTCCCCAGTCCCTCTGCCCGGCTGTCATTACCCACCACCTGTAGCAGTGATCCTATCCCCTCACACCTTCCCCAGTTCCTCTCCCCGGCAGTCATTACCCACCACCTGTAGCAGTGATCCTATCCCCTTACACCTTCTCCAGTCCCTCTCCCTGGTTGTCATTACCCACCACCTGTAGCAGTGATCCTATCCCCTCACACCTTCTCCAGTCCCTCTCCCCGGCTGTCATTACCCACCACCTGTAGCAGTGATCCTATCCCCTCACACCTTCTCCAGTCCCACTCCCTGGTTGTCATTACCCACCACCTGTAGCAGTGATCCTATCCTCTTACACCTTCCCCAGTCCCTCTCCTCGGCTGTCATTACCCACCACCTGTAGCAGTGATCCTATCCCCTCACACCTTCCCCAGTCCCTCCCCCCGGCAGTCATTACCCACCACCTGTAGCAGTGATCCTATCCCTTCACACCTTCTCCAGTCCCTCTCCCCGGCTGTCATTACCCACCACCTGTAGCAGTGATCCTATCCGCTCACACCTTCCGCAGTCCCTCTCCCCGGCTGTCATTACCCACCACCTGTAGCAGTGATCCTATCTTCTCACACCTTCTCCAGTCCCTCTCCCCGGCTGTCATTACCCACCACCTGTAGCAGTGATCCTATCCCCTCACACCTTCCCCAGTTCCTCTCCCCGGCAGTCATTATCCGCCACCTGTAGCAGTGATCCTATCCCCTCACACCTTCTCCAGTCCCTCTCCCCGGCTGTCATTACCCACCACCTGTAGCAGTGATACTATCCCCTCACACCTTCTCCAGTCCCTCTCCCAGGCTGTCATTACCCACCACCTGTAGCAGTGATACTATCCCCTCACACCTTCTCCAGTCCCTCTCCTCGGCTGTCATTACCCACCACCTGTAGCAGTGATCCTATCCCCTCACACCTTCTCCAGTCCCTCTCCCCGGCTGTCATTACCCACCACCTGTAGCAGTGATCCTATCCCCTCACACCTTTCCCAGTCCCTCTCCCAGGCTGTCATTCCCCACCACCTGTAGCAGTGATCCTATCCCCTCACACCTTCTCCAGTCTCTCTCCCCGGCTGTCATTACCCTCCACCTGTAGCAGTGATCCTATCCCCTCACACCTTCTCCAGTCCCTCTCCTCGGCTGTCATTACCCACCACCTGTAGCAGTGATCCTATCCCCTCACACCTTCTCCAGTCCCTCTCCCTGGCTGTCATTACCCTCCACCTGTAGCAGTGATCCTATCCCCTCACACCTTCCCCAGTCCCTCTCCCCGGCTGTCATTACCCACCACCTGTAGCAGTGATCCTATCCCCTCACACCTTCCCCAGTCCCTCTCCCCGGCTTTCATTACCCACCACCAGTAGCAGTGATCCTATCCCCTCACCCCTTCTCCAGTCCCTCACCCCGTTTGTCATTACCCACCACCTGTAGCAGTGATCCTATCCCCTCACACCTTCCCCAGTCCCTCTCCCCGGCTGTCATTACCCACCACCTGTAGCTGTCATCCTATCCCCTCACACGTTCTCCAGTCCCTCTCCCCGGCTGTCATTACCCACCACCAGTAGCAGTGATCCTATCCCCTCACACCTTCTCCAGTCCCTCTCCCGGCTGTCATTACCCACCACCTGTAGCAGTGATCCTATCCCCTCACACCTTCTCCAGTCCCTCTCCCCGGCTGTCATTACCCACCACCTGTAGCAGTGATCCTATCCCCTCACACCTTCTCCAGTCCCTCTCCCCGGCTGTCATTACCCACCACCTGTAGCAGTGATCCTATCCCCTCACACCTTCTCCAGTCCCTCTCCCTGGCTGTCATTACCCACCACCTGTAGCAGTGATCCTATCCCTCACACCTTCTCCAGTCCCTCTCCCGGCTGTCATTACCCACCACCTGTAGCAGTGATCCTATCCCTCACACCTTCTCCAGTCCTTCTCCCGGCTGTCATTACCCACCACCTGTAGCAGTGATCCTATCTCCTCACACCTTCTCCAGTCCCTCTCCCCGGCTGTCATAACCCACCACCTGTAGCAGTGATCCTATCTCCTCACACCTTCTCCAGTCCCTCTCCCCGGCTGTCATTACCCACCACCTGTAGCAGTGATCATATCCCCTCACACCTTCTCCAGTCCCTCTCCCTGGCTGTCATTACCCACCACCTGTAGCAGTGATCCTATCCCCTCACACCTTCTCCAGTCCCTCTCCCGGCTGTCATTACCCACCACCTGTAGCAGTGATCCTATCCCCTCACACCTTCTCCAGTCCCTCTCCCCGGCTGTCATTACCCACCACCTGTAGCAGTGATCCTATCTCCTCACACCTTCTCCAGTCCCTCTCCCTGGCTGTCATTACCCACCACCTGTAGCAGTGATCCTATCTCCTCACACCTTCTCCAGTCCCTCTCCCCAGCTGTCATTACCCACCACCTGTAGCAGTGATCCTATCCCCTCACACCTTCTCCAGTCCCTCTCCCCGGCTGTCATAACCCACCACCTGTAGCAGTGATCCTATCACGTCACACCTTCTCCAGTCCCTCTCCCCGGCTGTCATTACCCACCACATGTAGCAGTGATCATATCCCCTCACACCTTCTCCAGTCCCTCTCCCTGGCTGTCATTACCCACCACCTGTAGCAGTGATCCTATCCCCTCACACCTTCCCAAGTCCCTCTCCCCGGCTGTCATTACCCACCACCTGTAGCAGTGATCCTATGCCCTCACACCTTCCCCAGTCCCTCTCCCTGGCTGTCATTACCCACCACCTGTAGCAGTGATCCTATCTCCTCACACCTTCTCCAGTCCCTCTCCCTGGCTGTCATTACCCACCACCTGTAGCAGTGATCCTATCTCCTCACACCTTCTCCAGTCCCTCTCCCGGCTGTCATTACCCACCACCTGTAGCAGTGATCCTATCCCCTCACACCTTCTCCAGTCCCTCTCCCGGCTGTCATTACCCACCACCTGTAGCAGTGATCCTATCCCCTCACACCTTCTCCAGTCCCTCTCCCGGCTGTCATTACCCACCACCTGTAGCAGTGATCCTATCCCTCACACCTTCTCCAGTCCCTCTCCCCGGCTGTCATTACCCACCACCTGTAGCAGTGATCCTATCCCCTCACACCTTCTCCAGTCCCTCTCCACGGCTGTCATTACCCACCACCTGTAGCAGTGATCCTATCCCCTCACACCTTCTCCAGTCCCTCTCCCCGTTTGTCATTACCCACCACCTGTAGCAGTGATCCTATCCCCTCACACCTTCTCCAGTCCCTCTCCACGGCTGTTATTACCCACCACCTGTAGCAGTGATCCTATCCCCTCACACCTTCTCCAGTCCCTCTGCCCGTTTGTCATTACCCACCACATGTAGCAGTGATCCTATCTCCTCACACCTTCTCCAGTCCCTCTCCCCGGCTGTCATTACCCACCACCTGTAGCAGTGATCCTATCTCCTCACACCTTCTCCAGTTCCTCTCCCCAGCTGTCATTACCCACCACCTGTAGCAGTGATCCTATCCCCTCACACCTTCTCCAGTCCCTCCCCCCGGCTGTCATTACCCACCACCTGTAGCAGTGATCCTATCCCCTCACACCTTCTCCAGTCCCTCTCCACGGCTGTTATTACCCACCACCTGTAGCAGTGATCCTATCCCCTCACACCTTCTCCAGTCCCTCTCCCCGTTTGTCATTACCCACCACCTGTAGCAGTGATCCTATCCCCTCACACCTTCTCCAGTCCCTCTCCACGGCTGTTATTACCCACCACCTGTAGCAGTGATCCTATCCCCTCACACCTTCTCCAGTCCCTCTGCCCGTTTGTCATTACCCACCACATGTAGCAGTGATCCTATCTCCTCACACCTTCTCCAGTCCCCCTCCCCGGCTGTCATTACCCACCACCTGTAGCAGTGATCCTATCCCCTCACACCTTCTCCAGTCCCTCTGCCCGTTTGTCATTACCCACCACATGTAGCAGTGATCCTATCTCCTCACACCTTCTCCAGTCCCTCTCCCCGGCTGTCATTACCCACCACCTGTAGCAGTGATCCTATCCCCTCACACCTTCTCCAGTCCCTCTCCACGGCTGTTATTACCCACCACCTGTAGCAGTGATCCTATCCCCTCACACCTTCTCCAGTCCCTCTCCCCGTTTGTCATTACCCACCACCTGTAGCAGTGATCCTATCCCCTCACACCTTCTCCAGTCCCTCTCCACGGCTGTTATTACCCACCACCTGTAGCAGTGATCCTATCCCCTCACACCTTCTCCAGTCCCTCTGCCCGTTTGTCATTACCCACCACCTGTAGCAGTGATCCTATCTCCTCACACCTTCTCCAGTCCCTCTCCCCGGCTGTCATTACCCACCACCTGTAGCAGTGATCCTATCCCCTCACACCTTCTCCAGTCCCTCTCCCGGCTGTCATTACCCACCACCTGTAGCAGTGATCCTATCCCCTCACACCTTCTCCAGTCCCTCTCCCGGCTGTCATTACCCACCACCTGTAGCAGTGATCCTATCCCTCACACCTTCTCCAGTCCCTCTCCACGGCTGTCATTACCCACCACCTGTAGCAGTGATCCTATCCCTCACACCTTCTCCAGTCCCTCTCCCCGTTTGTCATTACCCACCACCTGTAGCAGTGATCCTATCCCCTCACACCTTCTCCAGTCCCTCTCCACGGCTGTTATTACCCACCACCTGTAGCAGTGATCCTATCCCCTCACACCTTCTCCAGTCCCTCTGCCCGTTTGTCATTACCCACCACATGTAGCAGTGATCCTATCTCCTCACACCTTCTCCAGTCCCTCTCCCCGTTTGTCATTACCCAGCACCTGTAGCAGTGATCCTATCCCCTCACACCTTCTCCAGTCCCTCTCCCGGCTGTCATTACCCACCACCTGTAGCAGTGATCCTATCCCCTCACACCTTCTCCAGTCCCTCTCCCTGGCTGTCATTACCCACCACCTGTAGCAGTTCTATTCTCACTTAGGGGTGTACTCACGTTTGTTGTCAGCGGTTTAGACATTAGAGGCTGTGTGTGGAGTTATGTTGAGAGCGCACCAAATTTACACCGTTATACAAGCCGTACACTGACTACTGACTACTTTACATTGTATCAAAGTGTCAGATCTTCACTGCCGTCCAATGAAAGATAGAATAAAATATTTACAAAAATGTGAGCGGTGGACTGACTTTTGTGAGATACTGTATATATATATACTTAAATAATAAGAATTATTTTTTATTTTTTTCAAAGAAGCTTTATTAAGCTGAAAATTTACAATAGAAGAGAATAAACAATAATTCCCCAAGTGGGGAGATAATAACAAATGTGCAATTCAATTGTCAATTGTCTCAAAAAATATGTTGACGAATATCTGGAAGTAGTTAGAGCAAATCATTATTCACTAGTGAATCAAGTGTGCCAATAAAGAGACTGCTGGGTACAAATAAAAGCCCTGGAAGGGGGTCACTCCTCCGTTTCGCTTATACTAACTTCAGGGAAGCAATGCAGAGTTCAGGTGGAGTATAGAGTATCTATTGACTCCTAATGATTCTGACTGGTATCTGCCATGTATAGGATTTCAGGGGGGTATAACCAAGATAAAAAGAATAGAATAGTTGAGATCTCTATGACGGTTTACTCGAAACCTCGGAAGGTTTTCCAGTCCCCCCAAATGCTATGACATTTTCTAATTGTTCTCATTTCCCAATGAGAAATCTCTTCAAACCTATATATCTGATCTGTTTTGGAAAGCCATTGTTCCATGGCCGGGACGTCTGTCGACAGCCACAGTTTGGGGATCAGAAGTCTAGCGGCATTAATCAGATGTTTAAAATGCTGTATGTTAGTAGAACCTCGAGATTTCGGATACAGGTTCAGAAGGGCAATTTCTGGGGTGGGGGAAAAGAGGTTTTGCATATCGTATTACATTTGGTAAAAATTTTCCTTCCACCACGTTGTGATTGTCGGGCAGTCCCACCAGACGTGGAAGAAGGATTCTCTACTTTTGAAACACCTCCAACATGTGTCCGAGGCAGAGGCGGAATATAGGCAGGTGATATCAGGTGTTTTATACCAGCTGGAAATAACTTTATAGCAGTTTTCTTGAATAAGTACGCATCTGGTGGCCTTATGAGGAGGTATGAGAATGTCGTTGATTTCGTCTGGGGAAAAAGTTCTATTCAGATCTTTCTCCCATATTTTGACAAAAGCGGGAGTCGGAACGGATAGTGAGTTTCGTAGTTTGTCATATATTTGGGAAATTATCTTAACTGGACCTTTCCAGTTCGTGTCGCTAGCAATGAATTCAAAGCATGTCTGCAGGCGGTATAGATTATGACCTGAGGAGAGTTGTAAAGGTACGAGCCTAAGTATATTATTGGAGATGGATTTGCAGCGGGGTAGCCGAGGAATTCTCTAAGCTCCTCTAAGGTGGGTATTAGAGGAAAATCTCGTAGGAGATCCCTCACCAGTCATTTAGAGTTCCTAACTTCAATGGGCACTGTGTCCATAAGATCTGTGTGGGCTGTGTGTATAATGTCCCTCATTTGTAGGGTAGGGGAAGGGTGTGGAATTGACATGGATGTGTCATTCAACCATTTCCATGCGTTAAACGTAGTTCGCATTAATATGGAAGCGTTTGAAGGCAGAGGTGGCACATTTTCTCTACCCAATAAAAAAGATCTAAGAGTGGTACCCAGCATATTTTGTTCCATTGCGACCCAAGCTTTAGGTGCGGGTGATCTCAGCCAATCTACAACTCTAAAGAGCAGAATGGCCTTGCCATAGAGTTCTGGGAGGGCAATGTCCCCACGCGCTTTAGATCTATTTAATGTTGTGTAAGAAATACGAGCGAAAAAGCGCTTTCGAGTTAGCATAATACACTGATGGGACTGGGATGGGAAGGACCTGCTGAAAGTAGATAAGTTTAGGGATGACATATGACATTAGGAGATTTTTTCTCCCAAACCAAGAATAGAAAGGTAAATCTAAGCGGGATAATAAATCAGTAATATTTTTCGTAAGGGAACATAATTTAGAGAAAACCATTTAGATGGGTCCGCCCCTATTTTGACCCCCAAATAAGACAAATGGGGGTGTGACCAGTTAAAATGAGAGTTAAGGGCTAGATGTGACTTTGTGGACGCTGATAGGCCTGAGCATATTATAAATGGTTTGTTATGGTTTACTTTAAAATTAGAAAAGGAGCTAAAGGTTTCCAAATGCTGATCAATCTTTGGCAACGCCTTTTCAGGGTTTCTCATCATAACAAGCAGATCGTCTGCGAAAGCAGCCGTTTTATGCTCCCGGTCACCCAGCGTAACACCTTTAATGTTCTCGTCTTGGTTAGAACATAAAGTAAGGGGGAAAGGGGGCAACCCTGTCTGGTCCCGTTCTTGATCTGAAATGGAGCAGAAAGGAGGCCATTGACAGAGATACACAATCACAGAGTAATATGTATAGTGTCACGGAAAGGCTGTCAAACAATTATCACAGAAAAATGAGCTTTCCTCTTTAAAACATAACTTTTACTAGATACCAATTAAAAATACCCCAATAATCAAGAAATAAAAATGCCAGACCAAAAGGTGAGTCAAGACTTACTGGTGGCGTCTAGGCAGAAGGTCTCACATTGATACATAGGTAACAGATAAGGCACTTACAGTTTGGTCGATCAAGTATCAGTATGGATGCGTCAAGAGGTGGGGTCGGGAGGAAACACTCTCCCTATTAATGCCCCCAGATGTCTACCCCTACCTACAGGCATAACATCCGCCCTGAAAGGGGCGACCTCACCTCTCGGTGGCTAAGCTCTTATCTGATCCCTTCTGAGACCCTAAGGAACGTGAAATTCTTCAGTGGCTTGACTCCCAAAAGATATATTCCAATAATGTGTCCCGACACGTTTCCCCAGGTCAAAGGGCCTTGGTTCATCAGGGGACCTGTAGATATTTTGAAATGCTGTAGCCTAATAGATGGCGGCTATATGCTGGCAATGGATAGTGATGTGCATTGACAGAGATAGATGCAGAAGCATTACAGTACATGGAGTTAATAGCATATATAAAGGGTCAGGGAAATTTTGTGTTATTAAGACCTGTTTCATAAAAGACCACCGCACCCTGTCAAAGGCCTTCTCAGCGTCTGTGCCGAGAAGGACCAATGGCAGAGATCTGCTATGTACATAACAGAGGGCATTAAGGACTCTGGCGGTATAACCCTTACTCTCTCTACCTTTAATAAAACCTGCTTGGTCTCTGTGGATCAGGGAAGGAAGGATCCTTTCAAGCCTGTTTGCTAGCATTTTAGCTAGAAGTTGTAAGTCTATATTAAGGAGAGATATTGGTCTATAGTTGGGGCACTGAGTGTGGTCTTTCCCCTCTTTAGGAATGAGGGTGACATGGGCCTTTGTCATTTCTTCAGATAGCGGAGAGTTGTTTAACGATGAGTTGAAGACTGGGAGGAGGTGGGGGAATAAAACATCCTGGAAGGTGGAATAGTATTGAATAGGCAGACCGTCAGGACCTAGGCATTTCCCTCTCGGGGACTGTTTAATAGCTTTTTTAATGTCATCTGCAGTGAATGGGGAGCCAAGGGATGATCTGTCCTCGTCACATAGGGTCGGGAGACCAAGGTTAGATAGGAAGAATTTTTAAGTCAGAGATATTATAATTAAAATTTGGGTCAATGGATGATGTATTTAGGTTGTATAGAGTTTCGTAGTAAGATTTAAATTGGTTGGCTATCGACGGTGAGTCGAATAACAATTGGTCTGAATTATTTTTTAGTTTATGGACGTAGTTGTTCAGTCTCCGTTTTCGAATTCGTCTGGTAACGAATTTTGTGGCCTTAGTGCCATGTGAAAATCTTTTGCTGGGAATGGAGATAGTATTTAGCTGACGCTGTGTTAAGAAGGTTTTTAAGTTCAGATCTGTAGTGTTGTAGATCCGTTAAATGACATTGGAGCCTTGAACGTTTATGGGTGCTTTCGAGTGCTTTAATTTTCCCAAATAGGAAATCTAGTTGTTTAGTCCTCTCTTTTTTTTAGATGTGAACTAATACTATTATATTGGCCTCTTATAGAGGCCTTGTGTGCATCCCATAAGACCGTTGGGGAAATATCAGGTTCAAAGTCATCTACCAGGGCTTGATGTAAGCGTTGTTTGGCTACTGGGTTCCCTAACAATTGTTCATTGAACCTCCAGAATGCTGCATTATTTCGTCTTTGGGGTGGAGGGGACAAGGACAGATAAACAGGTGCGTGGTCTGATAAAATAATGGTTCCCACCTTTGCCTCGGAGCACAGTCTAAGGAAAGGTTTGGAAAAAAAAATGTTATCCAGTTGGTTATACCTATTTTGGACAGCGGAGTGAAAGGTATAATCCAAAGTTTCCGGATAAAGTGTGCGCCATACATCTATAAGGTTACAGTTCCATGTCTTAGAAGTTAGTGATTTAAGGGCTTTTTAAAAGTGAACAGATTTTTGTGAGGAAGAGTCTAGAAGAGGGTTTGAGGTTAGGTTGAAGTCGCCTCCCAACAGGGTCACTCCTTCCTGGAAAGAGTCTACCTCATCTAGAATCTTCTTAAGCCAGCTCATTTGCTGGGTGTTGGGTGTGTATACATTAATAAAGTTGTAGAAATAATAAGACATTTTAATGATTATTTGTATTTAAGGATACTTTCACACTGGCGTTTTGGCTTTCCGTTTGTGAGATCTGTCATGGGCTCTCACAAGCGGTCCAAAACGGATCAGTTTTGCACTAATGCATTCTGAATGGAAAAGGATCTGCTCAGAATGCATCGGTTTGCCTCCGATCAGTCACCATTTTACTCTGGAGGCCGCTTGCAGCATTTTGGTGTCCGTCTGACGAAACTGAGCCAAACGGACACAATATGGCAGAAAAGAAAACGGATCCGTCCCCCATTGACTTTCAATGGTGTTCAAGACGGATCCATCTTGGCTATGTTAAAGATAATACAAACTGATCCGTTCTGAACGGAGGCAGACGGTTGTATTATCTGAACGGAAGCGTTTGTGCGGATCCATGAATGATCTACACCAAACGCAAGTGTGAAAGTAGCCCAAGATAGGATGTCTCTTATATATTAAGTCTCCATGGCATTGTATTGATTTTGTTATTCAGTTATTTGCACTTTTTACTATTTTGTCTTGAAAAATTGGATTTGCATCTGTTTGTTTAACTTTCTGTTTGTAGAAGAGAAGAGAAATGGGCAATATTAGCCAGAAACGAGCAGTTACAGTTTATAAGATGTTTCTCTCTCTGGTTCAGTTCTGGTTGTGGCTGTGAATAGCTGTGTGTGACTGCGTTGTTGAGTTACAGGAAAGTTGGGTACTTGTATGAAAGCCAGTAAAGCATGCGAGCATGCGAGCAATAAGTCATATTAATAGCAAGGAAAAAGTGAATGTATAAATTGAGGTAGTAAATGTGTGGAGAGGAACCACTTACAATTTTATAATGTTTTATGTGTGTTATGTAATGTGTCATGTTTTTATTTGCGCTCCAGGGGATTTTTAATGAGTTCAGAGAACTCAGATGGGTGTGTGACATGGGCCCTATATGTTCGCCTGTTTCTATGTCTGTGGACCGTTGATCTGACCTCATACAGTTGTTAGGCCTGGGCATTTCGCCATACCTCCCTCTGTCTCACCTGTCATATCCCCGACATCTCCTGCCTTGCTGCCCCTCGCTGTCTCCGCCAGATAGGGCAGGCGCGTGCTGCCAGACGAATCCTTTGGCCATGCTGCCTCTTTGCTCCATCCCATGGTAGTGTTCCATACAGGTGCACGCCCGCAGCTTCCTGTCATTTATGATTCCAGGGGTGTGTGCTTTCTGCCTCCCAGCACAGCCCCTGGGTGGGGTTACAAGTTTAATCAGCAGCTTCCTCTCCTAGGAAGTTGCCTGAGCATTGAGAAACTAACAATAATAGTGAATGTGTTCTGTTCTGGTTTTCTGTGTTTGACCCAGCCTGTTTGCCTGCTGCCTGCATCGAATACTGGACCTGTGTGAGACTGAACCTGTCTGATCCTCTGTACCGCACTCCTACCTGGTACCGGCTTCTGATCTCTGGCTTGTCTCTGAACCAGGCTTCAGCTTCTGTCTCTGATAATCATCATGATTATCATCTGCTACCCTTACTCCAGTCCTCTCTGCAAAATACCATTTGTTACCTGTTGTCTGACTCAGTGAGTCAGCTGTCAGCCATGTTTACTAATCCTGTAGGTAGTGGTTCAGTTTCTCTCTTGCTGAGTTCTGTCTTGTCTCCTGGGAGAGTGCTGAATAACACCCTAGGGGATAGTGGCTACCATCCTTAGGTTGACACAGAGAATCCACAATATCTCTGGTTTCACCAATGGGTCCCACCCACTGGTCGTAACTGTACACTCAGGCCATGGATTCCACTGACTCATAACCTGACATGGTCAAAGTCCTATGTGAACTGCAACAACAGTGTAACATTCAAAAGCAAGTAACATCTTGTCTTCAGCATGTGACTGCTCACCTGGATTCCTTTTCTGTGGCTATTCAACCTCCACAGACTTCTATGGTCTCATCTGCTACTACTTCTGTGACTATTACTGCTCATCCTAATGGTGGTCCATGTTTGTCTCTGTCTCCTCACTACAATGGAGATCCCAAGTCATGCAGAGGATTCCTGACACTGTGCATCATCCTTTTTGAACTTTTATGTTACCAATTTCCTTCTGAACGTGCTAAAGTGGTATTTATTATTTCCCATCTGGAAGGAAAGTCCTTGGCATTAGCAAATGCTATCTGGGAGAGAGCCAGTCCCATCACTAACTATATTGCTCTATTTCTGGACTCATTAACAAAGTGATTGAACCAGATCGTCTCTTATCTGCTTCCTCGGCTCTCCCGTACATCTGTCAAGGTGCACGCTCTGTTAAACAATATGCCATTGAATTCCGCACTTTATCCTCTATACTGTCCTGGAATGAAAATGCTCTTATTGCTACCTGCTCGGAAGGCCTTAATGGCAAAATCAAGGATTCCATCTGCTCTGTAAGCCTTAGTGACTCTGGTTACTAGAATCGACATCCGTCTGTCTGAAAGATCCCATGAATCCCTCAGAGAGTCTTCTACCAGAACACTTAAGCCCTGGGTGTCTCCGTCTTCTGTGTCTGACACACCAACAACTTGGCCAGGTGATCGTAATGCCGCCTCCGCATTCTCAAGCTGTGATTCCAGCACCAATGTCCTCCTCATCCTCCACCTTGTCTTCAGCCTACACTGTAGGCACAGTTCGGAGTGGTCCTTCAGCATACCACTTATGCAGAGCATGGCGGTGTCAGGCTGTTCTGCACCTGGCCAGCCTGGCGAACGGAGTCAGATCGGGGAGGAACTGCTCCACGTCTTCAACCAAGAAATCGAATCCTTGCCAACTGAAGATCGAACCATGGTCACCAATAACGGGAAGAACATTTTATTGGTCCTGCATCAAGTAGGGCTGACCCATGCGCCCTGCATGGTGAACATCTTTAATCTGGCTGTAGCCCTGTTCCTGAAGTCTTTCATCTAACTGCAAGACATCTTGTAAACAGCCAAGAAACTGTGCATGCACTTCAGCCACTCTTACAGTACAAAACATGCCCTCCTTAAGCTGCAAAGGCAGAATAGTGTTCCCCAACATCGCCTCATGTGCAACGTTTCCACAAGTTGGACTGAGTATACAAGCAGAGGAAGGGTGTCAATGATTTCTTGATGATGCAAGCAGACAGGGGTACTCCCCTGTGTAACTTCAATGTTAGCCAGTGGCAGCTCATGCTTGACACTTGCCATTTGCTCAGGCCCTTTGAGGAGGCCACTTTATTTGACAATCGCCAGGATTATGGGATGAACGATGCCATTCCACTCCTTGACATCCTGGAGCAGATGCTCCTAAATCTGGCTGCCAAGAGGACAGGAGACGTGGTGCTTATATTTTATGGTCACCTGAGCTCTATGGGGGCTGAACTGGTGGAGGAGGAGGACATTAACGCACAGGAATTGTATACAGAAATAGGTGGTTTATCTCCCCAAGTGACAGGAGAGGAACATGAGGAGCTGGAGGGTGATGTGGAAGACCGGGCAGATGACCCCGACAGACCATGCCAGTATTCAATCGAGTTGGAGGCCGGGAGTCCCTCCGATTTCCTTGGGCAAATGGGCAGATACATGCTGAGTTGCTTGTGTAGTGACTAGTGATGAGCAAGCACCAAAGTGTTCGGGTGTTCAGTCCGAAAACATTGCTATATTCGTGCGCTCGGCCTAGCACCCGAGTATAATGGAAGTCAATGGGAGAAAACCAGGCACCCCCTGCTCTGAAGAGGGGAGGGTGCCTGGTTCATTGGAAAAGGTCTGAAAGTGAAAGAAACACCACCTAAATGGACCGGGAGCAGCATAAGGAGGATGTCTGGATGCATCTTGGACTCCCAAGTCGCTGCTGGGAACCATGTTGTCTGAGTTGTGCGCCACTTTTACAGACTGACAAAAATACGCACAAACCCCCTCAAAAAAAATCTGTTTCACAGGAAAAATTGTTAGGACACATTCTTTTTGGTATATTTAATGTTATATAAAGTGCAAGTGCTGCCAAAAATTACAAGCAAGAGGCACTCCGAAATAGCCAGTATATCACATAAAGGAGGGCCTCGTTCACATTGTGGTACAATTGTTTAGGTAGTGGTGCTGCTGAGCTGACCCTCTAAAACATTAAGGGCGAGGGCCTGCTGCTTAGCTGACCCTCTAAAACATTATATGCGAGTGCCTGCAGGTGAGCTGATGCTCTAAAACATTATATACGAGTGCCTGTGGGTGAGCTGATGCTCCAAAACATTATATACGAGTGCCTGTGGGTGAGCTGATGCTCCAAAACATTATATGCGAATGCATGCTTTACAGCTGACCCTATAAAAAAATTTGAGTTGAGGGTCTGCAGTTGAGCCGACCCTATAAAGAAATTAGAGTGGAGGGAATATATACAATCTGGATGAGAAGGAGGAGGAGAAAACAAGAATTAACCATATACTCTTTTTTTGTGGCGAAAAAGGTGCATGGGAATACACTACAGTAGATTGAGTACATTATAAAAATAATTTATATTGAAATTGCCTTTATGTTCATCATCAGCTCAGCTCTCCTCTGGTGGAGTTGAGGAGTCAGGGGCAATCCAGGCCTTGTTCATTTTTATCTTAGTCAACCTGTCAGCATTGCGAGTAAACAAGCGGATACGCTTATCTGTTATAATGCCACCAGCAGCACGAAATACACGCTCAGACAAAACGTTGGCGGCAGGGAAGGCCAGCACCTCCAAGGCGTAGAGTGCAAGTTCGTGCCACGTGTCCAGCTTGGACACCCAGTAGTTGTAAGGCACTGAGGGATAATTTAGGATGCTGACATGGTCTGCAATGTATTACTTCACCATCTTCCAAGACTTTTTGTTCCTTGTAGCACTAGGCCGCGATTCAGGATGAGGTTGCTGGTGGGGTGTCATGAAAGTGTCCCATGCCTTGGAAAGTGTTGCCCTGCCTCTGTTGGAACTACTGTGTGTTCCCCTTGTCTCCCTTCCACGATTGCCTAAAGAAGTACGGACTCTGCCGGCCGCATCGTCAGATGGAAAATTTTGGAGCAATGTCTCAACAAGTACCTTCTGGTATTGCACCGTTTTACTTGTCCTCTCCACCACAGGAATGAGAGATGGGAAGTTCTCTTTGTAGCGGGGGTTGAGAAGGGTGAACACCCAGTAAACTATGTTACCTAAAATGCGTATAACGCGAGGGTCACGGGAAAGGCAGCCTAACATGAAGTCAGCCATGTGTGCCAGAGTACCAACAGGCAAGACGTTGATGTCGACATCAGGATGACCCTCCATCTCCTCCCCTTCTGCCCATTCACGCTGAACAGATGGAATTTAAGTTCAATGGGTAGCCTCTGTAGCAGAGGCATCTGTCTCCAGCTCCTCCTCCTCTTCATGGTCCAATTTTCACTGAGAAGACGAACTGTGGGTGGTCTGGCTATCACCCTGTGTAATGGCCTCCCCCATTTTCTCGTCTGCCACATTTAGAGCATCCTCCTTAATTGTGAGCAGCGATCGTTTGAGTAGACACAGTAGTGGGATGGTTACGCTGATAATAGCGTTATCGCCACTAATCATCTGTGTGGATTCATCAAAGTTTTTTAAAACCTCCCAGAGGTCTGACATCGATGCCCACTCCTCGCTTGTGAATAGTGGCAGTTGACTCGAAAGGCAACGACCATGTTGCAGCTGGTATTCCACAACTGCCCTATGCTGCTCACAAAGCCTGGCCAACATTTAGAACGTAGAGTTCCAGCACGTGCTCACGTCGCACAACTGTTGGTGAGCTGGAAGCCACAAGTGCTGCTGCAGCGTTGACAGACCGTGGCGCGCATTCACTAGTAGCTCTTGTAAATTGGGGTAGGTTTTGATAAACCGCTGAACCACTAACATTCACCTAGTGTGCGGTCAGGGAAATGTAGCATCCCTGGGTACCAGCACTTGTCCATGGTGAAGTGGACCTTCCCAGTAAGTGTGTTGGTCAGGGCACGGGTGATGTTCTGGGACACATGCTTGTGTAAGGCGGGCACGGCACACCATGAAAAATAGTGTTGGCTGGGGGCTGTGTACCGAGGGACGGCCGTCGACATCAGGCTGCGGAAGGTCTTTCAAGGGCCATTCATTTCGAGACTTGCGCATTTGGTGCTATGGCCTGTGGGTGGGTGGGTATTTGCGCTTGCGTTCAAATGCCTGTGTTATCGACATTTGGATGCTGAGCTGGGACAGGGAAGTGGATGTAGTTGCTGATGGTTCATGCGAAGGTCCAGGTGCAAGGCGAGGGGCATCCGGGCCTGCGCCTTCGACAGGGGTTTGGCCAGCAGTGCGTAACACAGGTGAAGAGGAGGCAGTGGTGTGACCTGCAGACCCAGATTGTGGACCCAGGCGTTCAGCCCACCTATTAGGGTGCTTGGATGCCATGTGGTGGATCATGCTGGTGGTGGTGAAGTTGCTAGTATGGCACAGGTTGCAAACTACCACTCTTTTGTCATCTTCACTTTCCTCAAAAAAGCGCCATACTGCGAAACACCTACCCCTTGGCAAGGTAGATTTTCGCATGGGGGTGCTCGGTGTAACGGTTGCGGGCCTGTTTGGTGTGGGCCGACTTCTCCCTTTTGGAACCTTACTGCCTCTTCCAGACTGTTGCGGTGCTGCAGATTCCTCCCCCTCTGTAGGGCTGTCAGTGACCTCATCGTCCACCTCCTTTTCTTCCACTTCCTCACTCTGCTCAGCCTCCTGACTTGACCTAACCACAACCTCAGTGATTGGCAACTGTGTCTCATCATCATCCACCTCGTGAACGAATGATTGCCGTTCACCACCATCATCTTCTTTAAACTGTGAAGGCTCAAGAGGTTAGGAATCAGGGCACAATATCTCAGGTACCTCTTCAAGGATGCTGGGCGTGAGGGCCAAATCTAAAAGTGGCGCTAGAAAGAGCTCCTCGGAATATCCGAGTGTGGGATCACTCGTTCGGCAAGCCTCTCAATGGTGGGAGGAAGGAGGATCAGAGTGAGGATTCGGTTGACCAGACTCTTGGCTACAGAGACTGGACGAAAGGGTGGTGCTTAACCGACTGGAAGCATTATCTTCAGCAATCCAACTGTTCGCACTGGTCCGTCTTGGACAGTGTTGTCTTGCGCCGCCCAGCTAAGTTGGACATGAAGCTGGGTACGGTGGATGTTTTTTTTTTTTTCTGGTGCACTGGCAGCAGGCACAGTTTCATTGCGCTCAGGGCCACGGCCCCTGCGTGCATGGGCGTAGGAGGCCCCAAAAATCTGGGAGGGACAGCACTTATGGGGCCCCTGTGTCCCTGCCCACCCTCAAGCCACACCCACATTTCTCCGCCCCCCCCCAAGTGCCAAAAATCTCTCCCCCCCCTCCTTATGGGCCAATGGGTCCGGTTTAAAAAAAAAAAAAAAACACACACAAAACAAGACACTTATACTTACCTCCATCCGTCACAGCGATGCGATGCAGGCCTCTTCCGGCCTGTGTCCCGCGCTGTACGGCTCACAGACGGCACGATGATGTCATCGTGCCGCCTGTACCAACATCTGATAGGCTGCCGGCCTCTCCCTCTCCTGCTCGGCAGCACAGCCATCTGTATCGCTGTCCTGGGGACGGCCATACAGATGACTATGGAGATGAATGCTTCCACAATGGAAGCGTTCATCTCCCTGTACCCCGCCACCGCCGCACACATTGCGCTGCCGCTGGGGGGGATTTTTGCATACCCGTCCCCCCCGCATTATTTCTTGGGGGGGATCCGTCCCCTCCGCTTCCTATGCCCGTGTCTGCGTGCACCATCACCATCACGCACCTTTCCCCGTCCCTTAGTGCTCGCCTTCTTCATATTAATGGTGCATATTGTGGGGAGTCGATCTGGTAGACAGTGGTGCGGGTGCAGTACAGAGGCAAGAGGGAGTCCAGGAAGTGCAGCAAACAGTGTTTAATTCACACTTGCATAAAAATAAACTCCAAACAGTCACTTAGTGTTAATTCACACACAGCAGAAAACGTAAGGCAAAACAAAAAGTCCAATACAGGTTCCAATCACCTGGGAGGTTTAGGTGCCTGTTCGCACTTGGCTGTCAGCCCAGCTGCAGGACAATCACTCTCAGGCTTCCAGGCCGACTGCACGCCTCTTTGCTGGGCTTCTGCTTCCATCCCAGAGAACTCCACAGCACTGCCAGCAGCTCCAGGACAATCACTCTCTCAGCTGCTGGTGCTGGCTGTGTTTTTAAACCCAGCCCAAAACCAGGACTGGGTCGTGGGGAGCAACCACCCACCCTACACTTTGGCTGCTCCCGGTAAGAGCCTGCCCGGATCGGCTTTGCAGCCATGCTATCTAGCAACTGTGTCAGTAGCACTACCTGCTGCTGACATCAACAAAATGGCTCTTACCTCCCCGAGGCTATGAACCTCGGTGACACGTACCTGCCATCCGTGACGGCACCCTGCACCTTACCACATACCCCCCCCCCTTTGTTCAACCCTGAGGGGGTGGACACACGAAAAACAGTGTACCCGGGAGAGGGTGTCCGCATTCCTCAACAAACGGCCTGCTCTGTGCTCCACCGTAAATTTGTAATTCTGTAGAGACAGAAACCACCTGGTGGCCCGAGCATTCCTCTCTTTGGCCTGGCTCATCCACTTGAGTGGGGAGTGGTCGGCCACCAGGCGGAAGCTTCTGCCCAACAGATAATAACGGAGGGCCTCGAGTGCCCACTTGATGGCCAGGCACTCTCTCTCCACTATGCTGTACCTGTTCTCGGCTGGGGTGAGTTTACGGCTGAGGAAGACAACGGGATGCTCCTCCCCGTTGACTTCCTGCGATAGTAAAGCACCAAGGCCAACCTCAGAGGCGTCGGTCTGGACTATGAACTCCCTCTTGAAATCGGGTGTCACCAAAACTGGGGACCCAAACAGGGCCGATTTCAAGGCGGAGAAAGCCTTTTCTGCCTGCTCATTCCAACGGACCGTCACTGACTTACGCCCCTTTAACAATTCTGACAACGGCGAAGCTATAGTGGCAAAGTGGGGCACAAACCTCATGTAATACCCTACAATTCCCAGGAACGACTTTACCTGCCTGGTGGTGACCAGTCGGGGCCAATTCCGTATTGCCTCTACCTTATTTACCTGAGGTTTGATGACTCCCCGCCCAATGACATACCCCAGATATTTGGTCTCTTCTAACCCAATCGCACACTTTTTTGGATTGGGGTTAGTCTAGCTTTCCTCAGGGCATCCACTACCGCCTGCACCTTGGGCAAATGGCTTTCCCAGTCGGTGCTGTGGATGACTACATCATCTAAGTAGGCTGAGGCGTACCGACGATGAGGTCGCAGCACAATGTCCATTAACCTTTGGAAGGTGGCGGAGGCGCCATGCAGGCCAAAGGGTAACACCTTATAATGATACAGGCCCTGCGGGGTAACAAAAGCAGTTTTTCCCTTGGCCGACTCCGTTAAGGGTACCTGCCAGTACCCTTTAGTGAGTTCTAGCACAGAAAAATAACGGGCTTGCCCTAAATTCTCAACAAGCTCGTCTACCCGGGGCATGGGATACGCATCAAACTTGGACACTTCATTTAACTTGCGAAAATCGTTGCAGAACCGCAACGTCCCATCCGGCTTGGGTATTAGGACTATGGGACTGGCCCACTCACTTTTCGACTCCTCAATGACATCGAGCTTCAACATTAATTGCACTTCCTCTGCGATGGCCCGTCGCCGAGCCTCAGGTACCCGGTATGGTTTTAACCGGATCTTGGCCTGAGGCTCAGTGACGATATCATGTTGGATGAGAGCCGTGCGGCCAGGGAGGTCCGAGAACACATCCGTGTTCCGACTGATGAACTCCCTGACTTCCTGAACTTGTTTGGAAGACAGGCTGTCTGCAATTTTACCGTGGTTACTGCTTCACAGGCCTCGAACTGTGGGGCTGGACCCTTTCACCTAGAAGCCCTGGCCGGGGCTGTTGTCGTCGGCCGTGTCCCTATCTTTCCACGGCTTTAGTAAATTCACGTGGTACACCTGCTCCGGCTTGCGCCGCCTGGCTGGTGTACCTTGTAATTTACTTCCCTACCTTCTCGATCACCTCATAGGGGCCCTGCCACCTAGCTAGGAACTTGCTGTCAAGGGTGGGTACCAGAACCAAAACCCGATCTCCCGGACTGAAGTCCCGTACCCGAGCCTGACGATTATACACCCTACTCTGGGCTTGTTGCGCTGCCACCATATGCTCCCGGACCAGCGGCAACACCCTTTCCATCCGTTCCTGCATCTGGGTGACATACTCAATGACACTTTTGTGGGGGACAGGCTGTTGTTCCCACGCTTCCTTGGCGATATCCAACAGGCCCCGAGGGTGTCTGCCATAAAGCAGTTCGAAGGCGAGAACCCAGTAGAGGCCTGGGGCACCTCTCGCACTGCGAACATGAGATAGGGCAGAAGCAGGTCCCAGTCCTTCCCATCTCTAGACACCACCCTTTTTAACATATTTTTAGAGTTTGGTTAAACCTTTCGACCAGACCGTCTGTTTGCGGATGGTAAACGGACGTCCGTAACTGCTTTATACGCAACAATTTACACAGTTCCCTCATAACTTTGGACATAAAAGGGGTCCCTTGGTCTGTCAGAACCTCTTTTGGCAGGCCCACACGGGAAAACATTTCCATTAACTCTTTGGCAATGAGCTTAGCTGAGGTATGTCGCAGAGGCACCGCCTCCGGATACCGAGTGGCATAGTCGAGAACTACCAGAATGTGTTGGTGGCCCCTGGCAGACTTTGGTACAGGCCCGATTAGATCCATAGCGATTCGCTCAAGCGGTACCTCAATAATTGGAAGAGGTACCAGAGGACTACGGAAATGTGGCTGGGGGCTATTTACCTGACAGGTTGGACAGGACTTACAATAATTTTCTACCTCCTTGAACACACTTGGCCAATAAAACCGCTGCAGTATGCGGTCCTGGGTTTTCTGCCACCCCAAGTGTCCCCCAAGAACATGTTGGTGGGCAAGCTCCATGACAAGCTTGCGATACGCTGTGGGCACCACCAACTGTTCAACAGGTTCACCCCGGATTTGGTTCACCCGATATAACATTTCTTGGTGAACAACAAAGCGGGGAAATATTAACTCAGCCCCTGGTTTCTAGGGTTTACCATCAATTTCCACCACATTCTCCCAGGCCCTGGTTAGGGTTTGGTCCCGGTGTTGGGCGGTACCAAAATTGTCTCCGGAGATGTGGAGGTCTGCCAACTCAGGTCCTGGTGGCAAGTCCTCAATGTCTCCCACCATTACACTCAGTGGGGGTGTCTCCCCCTCTATCACAGAAGTGGTGGTCACCCCTACCGCAGGCCCTTCGGACTTGGGCTCCCAGGGCTCTGGCCTCCCACTGGAACCAGGGCACTCTGCTAGGGTTGCCCCTGTCTCATGGCTATTAGTCACTTTCATCTCAGGCCATAGGGATGGAAAACCAGGGAAGTCTCTCCCAATTATTAGTTCATAAGGTAGCTTTGTGGAGATCGCCACTTCACAAGCCCATGTGCCGGCCACCGTGGACAGAGACATTATGGCAGTGGGATAGTCCTTTAAGTCTCCATGTATGCACACCACACCAACTTTCCGGCCCGTATACTGGGTGGGCTGTACCAGGGCAACACTTACCAGGGTTACTAGTCTCCCTGAGTCCAGCAGCGCCACTGCCAGGTTATCACCCACTTGTACCTGGCACAGATGACGATTGTCTATTGTCTCGGGGGCGCCGGTTGCACACAGTCTCCGGGCATACATTGAAGCCCGGTACCCATAATTAGTCTCCATGGGTTCTCCCCGATGTGGACAGTCGGCCCTTACGTGGCCAGGCTCCTGACACCGCCAGAAGACAATCGGAGCCGGGTCTACAGGGGGTACACCCCGAGCAGGTTTCTCGGGTATCAGTCGTCGGGAATGGATGGGAGACCTCCGGGGTTTGACCGGCCCCCTCCCAACACCCCCTTGCAAGTTTTTGGTGGCCTCATAGCGCTCCACCAGATCGACCATTTCTAGGGCATTAGCGGGTGATACCTGGCCGATCCAGTGCTGAAGGGGGTAAGGCAAGGCCCTCCAGAACATGTCAGCCAGCAGTCGGTCCAGCATAGCAGTCGGACTTAGGATATCAGGCTGCAGCCATTTTTGCAACCTGTGCAGCAACTCATAGTACTGCGGCCTGGCGGGTTCAGCCGCTTTAAAGTCCCACTGGTGGACCCGCTGAGCCCGGACCAACACGTTTACTCCCAGTCTGGCTAGGATCTCCCCCTTCACCGTCGGGTAATCAGTAGCCTGGTCATCCGTTAAATCAAAGAAAACGTGTTGGGGTCCAGATGCCAGGAACGGAGCGACCACCTCAGCCCACTGGTCAGGGGGTAACTTCTCCCTCACGGCCGGTTTAACTTTGCCGGTTTAATATATGCCATGCACTTGTGCTCAGCCAGCCTCACTGCGCATGCCCGCATCCGACACCAAATGTGGGGAGTCGCTCTGGTAGACAGCGGTGCGGGTGCAGTACAGAGGCAAGAGGGAGTCCAGGAAGTGCAGCAAACAGTGTTTAATTCACACTTGCATAAAAATAAACTCCAAACAGTCACTTAGTGTTAATTCACACACAGCAGAAAACGTAAGGCAAAACAAAAAGTCCAATACAGGTTCCAATCACCTGGGAGGTTTAGGAGCGTGTTCGCACCTGGCTGTTAGCCCAGCCGCAGGACAATCACTCTCAGGCTTCCAGGCCGACTGCACGCCTCTTTGCTGGGCTTCTGCTTCCAGCCCAGAGAACTCCACAGCACTACCAGCAGCTCCAGGACAATCACTCTCTCAGCTGCTGGTGCTGGCTGTGTTTTTAAACCCAGCCCAAAACCAGGACTGGGTCGTGGGGATCAACCACCCACCCTACACTTTAGCTGCTCCCGGGAAGAGCCGGCCCGGATCGGCTTTGCAGCCATGCTATCTAGCAACTGTGTCAGTAGTACTACCTGCTGCTGACATCAACAAAATGGCTCTTACCTCACCGAGGCTATGAACCTCGGTGACACGTACCTGCCATCCATGACGGCACCCTGCACCTTACCACAATATATATACAGAGGAGCAGATCCTGCACTTATGGCCCGTTGCTAATGGCGATCCCCAGCAAAAATGTATACAGTGGATAATGCTTGCAGCGGACCACAAGTACCACAAAAGACATCCTACACATGATTGCAATTGTGTGGATGTGAAACAATATAATGCTGGAGGTAACTTGGGAGTTTGCTTCGAGTCGGCCTTTACACTCCTGTAATGCGCCCACTGGCCCCTGGTATTGCCCATACGCCGCAGGTAGGTGAGTGTTAGGTCCTGAGCTACTTGAGAAAGCTTGGCGCTGTGCTCAGGCTCAGCCATGTCCTCCACAGTAGGATATGTTGGCTAATTCTCAATTTTAACATCAGAATGAGGGTTTAAACCTAAGACTACCTAAGGTGTCATTGCCCCCATGCCTCCCCCAAGCTAAATGCTCTTGGGGGGGGGGGGGTTAATTCATGGGAGCAAATGACACACTCTAAATCTACCTTAGCTACTAACTAAATAATGACACCAACAACTTAGTGGAGGAAATGGCCGCTGTGCTTTATTGAGGGTCACATAAAATAATTTATAGCAATAAATTAAATAAATATTTTAATTTAAAACACCACCATAACCGATACAAAAATACCAATAATAAATTAACCATATAAAGACCAAGATCCACTAGGCGAGGCTCCCCACAGCACTGCAGCGATTTCTCCACCACATTTTGAATACAAAAATTAAAAATATCAATCCCAATTTCAAAAAGTTATGCACGTTATTAGACCTAAAAAGGCCCGGCAAAAACCCCTCCAAATCCAAATGCTTATAGCTAAAACCACCCACTAAAAGAAGGAATTTTTAAAGGGCCCGATTCACTCTTTTATGAATTTTCTTCAGAAATTTACCATCCTTTTCCGACCACACTAAGCGAGGGACAATTTCAGGAGAAACTAAAGTAGTATTGGGTAAACTGTGGTATAACAAAGACAGGTCTTTCTTCATAACCCACAATAATTGACAGGTTCTCATTCTACCCAAATCATTCCGTCCAAGATGTATAACAATCAAATGTGGGGCAGGCCATTTCTTCAGAAGCTTATTAATTTCATCTATTAACCATTTCCAACCCATCCCTCTAACTCCCTGCCAAAGAATAAGTAATTCAGATGTATTAAACGACAAATTCTCTGAGTATATTCTCTTTCTGGCTCGCTTCTGAGCCCAAAAACACAAACGAATGGCCCAGAATCCAAATCACAAACTGACTTCCTGTGACATAGAAAAGTATTCAGACTGGCAACATTAACTCTGGTCTAACGTAAATCCTAAACCTATTAGATTCCCATTGCCCGATTCTTTTGACTGCTGACTTATCTAACCCAAATCTAGAAGCCTCCGTCGCGGCGCCTATCCTAAATGAATGCAACGAGATTTTAGCGGAACTGAGCCCCAACTGCCCAAGACATTTCTTCAAAATTGCGCTAGACTGAAATGTAGTAAGAGGGGAGGAATCCTGATGCGCTAAGAAAGGACCATATTTTGAGGGGTGAATCTCCCGCCAAAACCCAAAAGTCAGAACCCAACCAAGCATTTAATCTAACTACTTTGCCGTACTGATCAGTTTTGGATTTTCTAATAAAAATCTCAACTCTATCATCAAACAAAACAACATCAGAAAACTCCAAGCTAGACAAACTGTTACGGTTCGCCGCAACCAACTCACTAATCCTGAATGCTCCGAAAAAAGCTAACACAAAAGCCGTAAGAAACAGCAGTATTTCAAATTGATCCCTACACACCTCACCTAAAACATTACATAAAACACCAAGTAATAAAATGGAAATCGCCCTCCTAGCATCAAGCTTACAAACACCTATTCCTATATTTCCTATAGTGATTTCCATATCACTATATCCACAGCCGCCTGTCTGACCAGACTACTACTCACCTCCCTACATCCACAGCCGCCTCTCTGTCCAGACTACTACTTATCTCACTACATCCACAGCCGCCTCTCTGTCCAGGCTACTACTTATCTCGCTACATTCACAGCCGCCTCTCTGTCCAGCCTACTACCCAAATCACTATATCCACAGCCGCCTCTCTGTCCAGGCTACTACTTATCTCACTACATTCACAGCCGCCGCTCTGTCCAGACTACTACTCACCTCACTACATCCACAGCCGCCCCCCTGTCCAGGTTTCTACTTATCTCACTACATCCATAGCCGCCCCTCTGTCCAGGCTACTACTTATCTCACTATATCCACAGTCGCCCGTCTGTCCAGACTACTACTCACCTCACTACATCCACAGTCGCCTGTCTGACCAGACTACTACTCATCTCACTACATCCACAGCCGCCTCTCTGTCCAGACTACTACTCACCTCACTACATCCACAGCCGCCCCTCTGTCCAGGTTTCTACTTATCTCACTACATCTACAGCCGCCTCTCTGTCCAGGCTACTACTTATCTCACTATATTCACAGCCGCCTCTCTGTCCAGACTACTACTCAAATTACTATATCCACAGCCGCCTCTCTGTCCAGGCTACTACTTATCTCACTTCATTCACAGCCGCCTCTGTGTCCAGACTACAACTCACCTCACTACATCCACAGCCGCCCCTCTGTCCAGGTTTCTACTTATCTCACTACATCCACAGCCGCCCCTCTGTCCAGACTACTACTCACCTCACTACATCCACAGCCGCCCCTCTGTCCAGGTTTCTACTTATCTCACTACATCCACAGCCGCCCCTCTTTCCAGACTACTACTTATCTCACTACATCCACAGCCGCCCGTCTGTCCATACTACTACTCACCTCACTACATCCACAGTCGCCCGTCTGTCCAGACTACTACTCACCTCACTACATCCACAGTCGCCTGTCTGACCAGACTACTACTCATCTCACTACATCCACAGCCGCCTCTCTGTCCAGACTACTACTCACCTCACTACATCCAAAGCCGCCTCTCTGTCCAGGTTTCTACTTATCTCACTACATCTACAGCCACCTCTCTGTCCAGGCTACTACTTATCTCACTACATTCACAGCCACCTCTCTGTCCAGACTACTACTCACCTCACTACATCCACAGCCGCCTCTCTGTCCAGGTTTCTACTTATCTCACTACATCCACAGCCGCCCCTCTGTCCAGGCTACTACTTATCTCAGTATATACACAGCCGCCTCTCTGTCCAGGCTACTACTTATCTCACTACATTCACAGCCGCCTCTCTGTCCAGACTACTTCTTAAATCACTATATCCACAGCCGCCTCTCTGTCCAGGCTACTACTTATCTCACTACATTCACAGCTGCCTCTCTGTCCAGACTACAACTCACCTCACTACATCCACAGCCGCCCCTCTGTCCAGGTTTCTACTTATCTCACTACATCCACAGCCACCCCTCTGTCCAGGCTACTACTTATCTCACTATATCCACAGCCGCCTCTCTGTCCAGACTACAACTCACCTCACTACATCCACAGCCGCCCCTCTGTCCAGGTTTCTACTTATCTCACTACATCCACAGCCGCCCCTCTGTCCAGGCTACTACTTATCTCACTACATCCACAGCCGCCCGTCTGTCCATACTACTACTCACCTCACTACATCCACAGTCGCCCGTCTGTCCAGACTACTACTCACCTCACTACATCCACAGTCGCTTGTCTGACCAGACTACTACTCATCTCACTACATCCACAGCCGCCTCTCTGTCCAGACTACTACTCACCTCACTACATCCAAAGCCGCCTCTCTGTCCAGGTTTCTACTTATCTCACTACATCTACAGCCACCTCTCTGTCCAGGCTACTACTTATCTCACTACATTCACAGCCACCTCTCTGTCCAGACTACTACTCACCTCACTACATCCACAGCCGCCTCTCTGTCCAGGTTTCTACTTATCTCACTACATCCACAGCCGCCCTCTGTCCAGGCTACTACTTATCTCAGTATATACACAGCCGCCTCTCTGTCCAGGCTACTACTTATCTCACTACATTCACAGCCGCCTCTCTGTCCAGACTACTTCTTAAATCACTATATCCACAGCCGCCTCTCTGTCCAGGCTACTACTTATCTCACTACATTCACAGCTGCCTCTCTGTCCAGACTACAACTCACCTCACTACATCCACAGCCGCCCCTCTGTCCAGGTTTCTACTTATCTCACTACATCCACAGCCGCCCCTCTGTCCAGGCTACTACTTATCTCACTATATCCACAGCCGCCTCTCTGTCCAGACTACAACTCACCTCACTACATCCACAGCCGCCCCTCTGTCCAGGTTTCTACTTATCTCACTACATCCACAGCCGCCCCTCTGTCCAGGCTACTACTTATCTCACTACATCCACAGCCGCCCGTCTGTCCATACTACTACTCACCTCACTACATCCACAGTCGCCCGTCTGTCCAGACTACTACTCACCTCACTACATCCACAGTCGCCTGTCTGACCAGACTACTACTCATCTCACTACATCCACAGCCGCCTCTCTGTCCAGACTACTACTCACCTCACTACATCCAAAGCCGCCTCTCTGTCCAGGTTTCTACTTATCTCACTACATCTACAGCCACCTCTCTGTCCAGGCTACTACTTATCTCACTACATTCACAGCCACCTCTCTGTCCAGACTACTACTCACCTCACTACATCCACAGCCGCCTCTCTGTCCAGGTTTCTACTTATCTCACTACATCCACAGCCGCCCTCTGTCCAGGCTACTACTTATCTCAGTATATACACAGCCGCCTCTCTGTCCAGGCTACTACTTATCTCACTACATTCACAGCCGCCTCTCTGTCCAGACTACTACTTAAATCACTATATCCACAGCCGCCTCTCTGTCCAGGCTACTACTTATCTCACTACATTCACAGCTGCCTCTCTGTCCAGACTACAACTCACCTCACTACATCCACAGCCGCCCCTCTGTCCAGGTTTCTACTTATCTCACTACATCCACAGCCACCCCTCTGTCCAGGCTACTACTTATCTCACTATATCCACAGCCGCCTCTCTGTCCAGACTACAACTCACCTCACTACATCCACAGCCGCCCCTCTGTCCAGGTTTCTACTTATCTCACTACATCCACAGCCGCCCCTCTGTCCAGGCTACTACTTATCTCAGTATATACACAGCCGCCTCTCTGTCCAGGATACTACTTATCTCACTACATTCACAGCCGCCTCTCTGTCCAGACTACTTCTCAAATCACTATATCCACAGCCGCCTCTCTGTCCAGGCTACTACTTATCTCACTACATTCACAGCCGCCTCTCTGTCCATACTACAACTCACCTCACTACATCCACAGCCGCCCCTCTGTCCAGGTTTCTACTTATCTCACTACATCTACAGCCGCCCCTCTGTCCAGGCTACTACTTATCTCACTACATCCACAGCCACCCCTCTCTCCAGTTTTCTACTTATCTCACTACATCCACAGCCGCCCGTCTGTCCAGACTACTACTCACCTCACTACATCCACAGTCGCCCGTCTGTCCAGACTACTACTCACCTCACTACATCCACAGCCGCCCCTCTGTCCAGGTTTCTACTTATCTCACTATATCCACAGCCGCCTCTCTGTCCAGACTACTACTCACCTCACTACATCCACAGTCGCCCATCTGTCCAGACTACTACTCACCTCACTACATCCACAGTCGCCTGTCTGACCAGACTACTACTCATCTCACTACATCCACAGCCGCCTCTCTGTCCAGACTACTACTCACCTCACTACATCCACAGCCGCCCCTCTGTCCAGGTTTCTACTTATCTCACTACATCTACAGCCGCCTCTCTATCCAGGCTACTACTTATCTCACTATATCCACAGCCGCCTCTCTGTCCAGACTACAACTTATCTCATTACATCCACAGCCGCCCCTCTGTCCAGGTTTCTACTTATCTCAGTACATCCACAGCCGCCTCTCTGTCCAGACTACTACTCACCTCACTACATCCACAGCCGCCCCTCTGTCCAGGTTTCTACTTATCTCACTACATCTACAGCCGCCTCTCTGTCCAGGCTACTACTCCCCTCACTACATCCACAGCCGCCTCTCTGTCCAGGCTACTACTTATCTCATTACATTCACAGCCGCCTCTCTGTCCAGACTACAACTCACCTCATTACATCCACAGCCGCCCCTCTGTCCAGGTTTCTACTTATCTCACTACATCCACAGCCGCCTCTCTGTCCAGGCTACTACTTATCTCGCTACATTCACAGCCGCCTCTCTGTCCAGACTACTACTCAAATCACTATATCCACAGCCGCCTCTCTGTCCAGGTTTCTACTTATCTCACTACATCCATAGCCGCCCCTCTGTCCAGACTACTACTCACCTCACTACATCCACAGCCGCCCCTCTGTCCAGGTTTCTACTTATCTCACTACATCCACAGCCGCCCCTCTGTCCAGGCTACTACTTATCTCACTACATCCACAGCCACCCTTCTCTCCAGTTTTCTACTTATCTCACTACATCCACAACCGCCTCTCTGTCCAGGCTACTACTTATCTCACTACATCCACAGCCACCCCTCTCTCCAGGTTTCTACTTATCTCACTACATCTACAGCCGCCCGTCTGTCCAGCATACTACTCACCTCACTACATCCACAGTCGCCCGTCTGTCCAGACTACTACTCACCTCACTACATCCACAGCCGCCCCTCTGTCCAGGTTTCTACTTATCTCACTACATCTACAGCCGCCTCTCTGTCCAGGCTACTACTTATCTCACTACATCCACAGCCGCCTCTCTGTCCAGGCTACTACTTATCTCACTACATTCACAGCCGCCTCTCTTTCCAGACTACAACTCACCTCACTACATCCATAGCTGCCTCTCTGTCCAGACTACAACTCACCTCACTACATCCACAGCCGCCCCTCTGTCCCGGTTTCTACTTATCTCACTACATCCACAGCCGCCTCTCTGTCCAGACTACTTCTTAAATCACTATATCCACAGCCGCCTCTCTGTCCAGGCTACTACTTATCTCACTACATTCACAGCTGCCTCTCTGTCCAGACTACAACTCACCTCACTACATCCACAGCCGCCCCTCTGTCCCGGTTTCTACTTATCTCACTACATCCACAGCCGCCCCTCTGTCCAGGCTACTACTTATCTCACTACATCCACAGCCGCCTCTCTGTCCAGGCTACTACTTATCTCACTACATCCACAGCCACCTCTCTGTCCAGGTTTCTACTTATCGCACTACATCCACAGCCGCCTCTCTGTCCAGGCTACTACTTATCTCACTACATCCACAGCCACCCCTCTGTCCAGACTACTACTCACCTCACTACATCCACAGCCGCCCCTTTGTCCAGGTTTCTACTTATCTCACTACATCCACAGCCGCCCCTCTGTCCAGGCTACTACTTATCTCACTATATCCACAGCCATCCCTCTCTCCAGGTTTCTACTTATCTCACTACATCCACACCCACCTCTCTGTCCAGGCTACTACTTATCTCACTACATCCACAGCCACCCCTCTGTCCAGGTTTCTACTTATCTCACTACATCCACAGCCGCCTCTCTGTCCAGGCTGCTACTTATCTCACTACATCCACAGCCACCCCTCTGTCCAGACTACTACTTATCTCACTACATCCACAGCCGCCCGTCTGTCCAGGCTACTACTCACCTCATTACATCCACAGTCGCCCGTCTGTCCAGACTACTAGTCACCTCACTACATCCACAGTCGCCCGTCTGACCAGACTACTACTCATGTCACTACATCCACAGCCGCCTCTCTGTCCAGACTACTACTCACCTCACTACATCCACAGCCGCCCCTCTGTCCAGACTTCTAGTCACCTCACTACATCCACAGCCGCCCCTTTGTCCAGGTTTCTACTTATCTTACTACATCCACAGCCACCCCTCTGTCCAGGCTACTACTCACCTCACTACATCCACAGTCGCCCGTCTGTCCAGACTACTACTCACCTCACGACATCCACAGCCGTCCCTCTGTCCAGGTTTCTACTTATCTCACTACATCCACAGCCGCCTCTATGTCCAGGCTATTACTCACCTCACTACATCCACAGCCGCCCCTCTGTCCAGGTTTCTACTTATCTCACTACATCCACAGCCGCCTCTCTGTCCAGACTACTACTCAAATCACTACATCCACAGCCGCCCCTCTGTCCAGGTTTCTAGTTATCTCACTACATCCACAGCCGCCTCTCTGTCCAGGCTACTACTTATCTCACTACATTCACAGCCGCCCCTCTGTCCAGGTTTGTACTTATCTCACTACATCCACAGCCGCCCCTCTGTCCAGGCTTCTACTCAGCTCAACATACTTTTACAGCTCTTTAGGGCATATTACAGATCAAACCAGGCTTCGGCTCAGCATACAACATACAGCTACAGCTCTTTAGGCACATTACAGCACGGACAGCTTGCGTTCATCCAGAAATTGCTCAACTATACACACATACAGCACGGAGCTGCAACCATCCAGAAATTTCTGGACAGTCCGTAAAAATAGGCAACTGTTTTCCTGTGTCCGTGTTATCAGTATACTGAGCTATAGATATGGATTACTTATAATCGTCATCATTCATTATGATTTTACATAAAAATTGGGAAACATGTTGGTTGTCCGTGATTTGGGGATAAACTGTCCAGAAAAAAGGTACTGCTACATACACATCACAGGTCTACAGCACTGCTACATACACATCTGTTTTGCTTACAGTTCGGGAATAGTTAAATGACAATAAAAACCAGACACATAAAGAATAAGTAATTTATTCAGTATGTAAAAGCTTGCATATATAAAAATTAGAATATTAAACTCAAAAACAGCATATAGTACTTATATAAGGTCAGCATATATAAGAATAGCACTTCAGCAGAAATAACACTTACTTCACCGTCAAGCAGTCAATGATTATGACGCATCGGCATAGGCTTCAGGGAATCTCCCGAGTCCGATGTGACGGGAATCTTCAACTAGACAAGCGTCCTCATCTAGTGAATCAGATTTGTGCACACCTGACCAAGGAAACCTCCCAAGGCTATATACCAGTTCTCGTTACACAACCATGACTTGCATCCCACATGCCCACCGTGGGCACCTGGGAGGCGTTGTCAGTAAACAAGCCATCCATCCAGTCAGGAGGGGCCAACTCCCGCCAGGATGTTTTGGCTCGTTTTGAACCGCGTCTCATTGTCTGATAACCAACATTCCAATAAACATTGCAACACACAACATTCCATTAAACATTGCAAAGGTCAGCATCTCTATTAATATTATTCTAAAATATACTTATAATACAAGAGAGACTCCATCTTAGAATCCCATTCACGTTGCATTACATTTCCACCCTTGGAGTCTCTCATGGAACATTATAAGTCCCATAAGCAACGTTAACCTTTTTGTCTTTCTGTGATCTTTGGTATCATGACACAAAGGATGGAATGCATTGTATGCAACAACATATACCTACCAATATTGCAATGATGGTAAATATCACCCCAATAATGTATCTTATCTGTATCTGATAAGTTGAAACAACACATTCCAGCAAAAGTAGCACATCCTATACCATGTCGCAATAATAAGTAATCAATAGTAGCTCTATTTTGTAAAATTGCTTTTTATATGATTGTATATCTAACAATATATCCTGTAATATTGTACTAGTAACATTAATTTGTTTTACCATAAAGCAAGCTAGTTTAGCTATAGTCCTGTGGTTATATACTGTTAATGCCAGAACACCTACAATAGATGCCCCTAAACTAATATATTCAGCTCGCGATAGCAAATTTACATTATAATCACAATCTTCAGGTAATTGAACAGTAGCCTCTCTTTTCTGCTTATTCTTTATAGCAGATATCAAAGGCACCATGGCTAATGTTAGCCGAGCTATTGTACAAGGTCCGTTTGTGATATTAGCTGGTATGTATGTGTAACTAGAGTTTCCACACGCTAATACCCATCCTGAGGGCAAGGGTACATGTTTATCTAAGGAAGGTACTATCTTCGTTATATTACATTGCATATTTCTTCCCGATACTATTTTCTTACAACTATTCACCTATTACAGATGGAAGGTTTACTTTGATTCTGTATTTTCGCTTGTATACAAGATGGCATTAGTTTTTCATCACATGTAAAACTATAACAGACTTTTGCAGCAGCAACGAGTCCAGTAATGATTCTTATCATATTCTCCTGCAAATATTCATAAGTAGAACAATTAAGGCATGCATAATAAGGGTTAACATGTCCATATATAATATCTTTTTCTGTTAGATCAGTATCATTTAGTTGGATACGCAACAATTGTGTCCATATATCAATGGGGGTAGGTATTGCGACCAAACAAGTTTCCAAAATATTTGATGCAGACATAGTTGTCCGAAGGCAAAAATCTGTCAGGTTCAGACTCTTGGCTAGAAACAGCCACAAGTTCTCTTTTGTTTTCCATAAAGTCTCTTCTGCTCGAAGCCCCACTTTCATGGTTCCCTGGTTGTTCCATATCCATATAACAGCCAGTAAGAAACTCACGGTTGGCAATAGCAGCTGAGGAAAATAAAGAAAACATTAGTCTCAGTAAATATACATTCCCGACGGGGTAAAATTGTATCCTTCCTGTCCTGGTTTCATGGTAATCACCACATTGTCTGGACCTTTTGCTATCATCTCCGCTGAAACAGGAGGACCTGTATTTTCTTTAAGCCATATCTTGGCTCCTTCAGTGTGCCCAAGGCCTTGGGCACCATGAACAGTTAATTGAGAGGGAGCATTACCCTTGATAGCAGTGATATGCGCATATTGTAACACCACTAGCTGAGCAATTCTATCTCCTGGCTGTATTATCAAAGTTTCTGTTCCTGCATTATGTAGAATCACCTTAATCTCCCCTTGATAATCAGGATCAATGACTCCCCAGTTTACCTGTATCCCCTAAGGCTTAGACTTGATCTTCCCAAAATCAATCCAAAATAATTAGGGGAAAGCTTAATCCCAATCCTGTGGACAATATCTTTGTATCTCCAGGTTGTAACACCTCATCAATGATGCAATATAGATCTAATCCTACTGATTGAGGTGTAGCTTGTACTGGTTGCCGTGCTCCTGGATCTATCTCCCAGTACACCACTGTCTCTTCATGTAAACCTGTTTTGAGGGGCATTACTTGCAAATTTGGAGTCAACATCCGCATTAAAGGAGTTTCTTGCTCTGCAATGGGCCTATTATTCAGAATATTAAGTGCTTCTCCTAATTTATCTTTCCATAAACCCCACTTTCCGTCTGTCAACTTGTTTAATTGTTGTTTTAGTAGGCCATTCATGCGCTCAATGAGGCCTGCCGCTTGGGGATAATATGGGATATGGAATATCCATTCCACATTGTGCTCTGCTGCAAAATTGTTAATCAAGTCATTTTTAAAATGAGACCCATTATCTGACTGTATTTGAATTGGTAAACCATAATACATAATCATCATCTCAAGTAGTCTTACTGCAGCTCGAGCGTTTGCTTTTTTGCAGGGATGTGCAATCATCACTCCAGAGTATGTATCTACAGCAGTACACGCATATTTACATCCTCTGGAGGGCGTCATTGGTCCTATAAAATCAATTTGCCAAATTTGGCCTGGAAGTTTTCCTCTATGTATCTGTCCTTTTACCATATGTGGTATAGGCCTGTTTTTGCTGTGTTGACATACCGGACACTGGCCTATTATTGTTTTTATGGTTTCTAACCTGAGGGGGACACCTCGGCTTTGTCCCCATTGGAACGTGGCCTTTTCCCCCAAATGACCACTCTTTTGATGGGCCCATTTAGCCAATCCCAACTCCTGGGAGCCTTGATCTTCTTCCACAGTGAGACTTGTGATCTTTGACTGCTCATCCGCAATGTTATTGTACAATCTGTCAAGAGTATCACAGTTAGTATGTGCATCCACATGAAATACTGTTATGATTTTGTTTTGTACAATTTCCCAAATTTGCTGCCATAATTCAGCCCCCCATAACTCCTTGTTTCCAATTTTCCACCCATGCTCTTTCCAGGTGGGCATCCATGTGGTTAATCCATTAGCCACAGCCCTTGAATCTGTGTATATATGGATTTCATCTGCCTCTTGTGTTCGAAATACTTGATAAACAGCATATAACTCGGCATACTGACTACTTTTTCCTGCTCCCTCTGCAATTACCCACTTGGCATCAAATGGTCTATAAGCCACTGACTTCCACATTCTCACAGATCCTTTGTATTTGGCTGATCCGTCAGTAAACCAAGCATGTTGCTTTTGTTTGTCTGTCAATTGGTTATAAGGAACTCCCCATGTTACTGGTGATTCCATTCTAACCTTTTCAGGTGGCACCTGTACTCCTACTTGAGGAGCTTTGGCCACTTTTTCATGTAGGACAGCAACTCCTTTAGGTCCTGTTTTTGCCCTGTCCTGTATGTACCATTTCCACTTGATTATTGAAGCCTCCTGAGCATGTCCCATTCTATGAGTTTTTGGGGAACTTTGTACCCATGTCATTATAGGTATCTCTGGCCTCAATACCACTTCTTTACCTACAGTGGTAGCTTCAGTGTCCACTAAAGCCCAATAACATGCAAGCAATTGCTTTTCAAATGGAGTGTATTGTTGAGCAGCCTCTGGTAATTTTCTTGACCAAAATCCCAGTGGTACTGATTTTCCATCTTGTTTTTGCCATAAACTCCATATAGCATATCTGTCTTCACATGATACATGGAGTTGCATGGGACCATCTTTCACAGGCCATAAATCAATAGCCTGTTGAATTGCTTCTTTAGCTAAGTCAAAAGCCTTTGACTGTTCCTCTCCCCAGCTAAACTCAATTTTTTCCTAGTTACCTTGTATAGGGCGCTAATATCTGTCCCAGGTGTGGTATGTGTTGTCTCCAAAACCCAAACAACCCTATGAACTGTTGAGTTTGTTGTTTGGTTTTTGGCTGAGCAAACTGCAGAATTTTCTGTTTAGCTTTTTCAGTAATCTCTCTATGTCCTTTGTTCCAATTAATTCCGAGGAATTTAACATTTTGGCTGGGACCTTGAATCTTTTCAGGATTTATCTCCCATCCTTTCTCTCTCATGTGTTCAATCAGGCTGGCTAGAGCCTGCTCCACCTCCCCCTCACTTTGTCCTTGTAACATTATGTCATCTATGTAGTGTGAAACTAACATATCAGGGTGTACCTCTTTGTACTTCCAATCATCTAGGTGTTCTGCCACTATTCGATGACATATGGTGGGTGAGTGTTTCCAACCCTGTGGAAGGCGTGTAAATGTATACTGCCTTCCTTCCCAGGTAAAAGCAAATTGGTTCCATGCTTCCGGATCAATAGGGATAGTAAAAAAGCGTTAGCCAGATCAATCACTGCATACCACATCCCGGTGTGAGCCTGAATATTCTCAACTATAGTCACAGTATCCGGTACAGCTGCTGCCAAGGGAGGGGTATTTTTATTTAACTCCCTATAGTCCACCGTCATCCGCCAAGAACCATCCGATTTCTTAACGGGCCATACCGGATTATTCCATTCAGTAGTAGTAGGGATCATTACCCCTGCTTGCACATATTCTTTAATAGTAGCACTAAATTCTTGTGTCCCTCCTGGTATCCGATATTGTTTCATTTGCACTACCTTAGAGCTTCTGGGGATCGATACCGGGGCATTTTTAGTTTTCCTACCTTTACTGCATCTATTATAAAGGATTTTACACCAAATGAGTATTTTCCATCAGGCAATTGCAATTGTAATCCTTTCAAAATATCAATCCCTATGATATATTCTGGTATTGGCACTATTAGCACGCTATACTGTTTAGAGGGAGATTTCCTATTTTCATCCAGATTTTAGTCTTTTTCCCTTCTACTTGGGTTCCTCCTAACCCCGTGACAATTACCCTCTGTCCCGGATGTTTGTTTGGGTTCCCGTAAATCAATGAAGCCTCTGCCCCGTGTCTATTAAAGCAGACAATCTTTGAGTATTTTTATGTTTCCATTGTATTTCAATTGGTACATGGGGTCGGGCGTCTACACGGCGGGCATGGCTAACCTGTCAATCTTCTTTTTCCCTCTCCAGACTTCCAGATGCAGCAGGAGAATGCTGTTTTTTGTGCTCTATTAACAGAGATTTCACTTCTTTAAATAAATCTGCGTACTCTGTTGTAAAAGGGGCGGGGGCAGTGGCCTTATGGTACTGGAACTCCTCGTCCTGTTCATTTTTGATTTCCACTGCTCTAGCATTCTTCACCTTATTTTGATACATTTGATACATTTCTGACGTTGTTATCCCGTCTATCTCTTTTGCGTCCACCCCTGCTTTAAGTAAAGCTCTGAACATCTCTGTTCGAGATACTCTATCTTTCCCATCTGTCCTTTCCTTTTTAACAAAAGGAGGTTTAGTATCAGCAGTTTTATTCTTTTGTATTTCTCCTGTCCAATCTCCTAGATCACTTAATTCTCGTACTGCTTGTATGACTTCCTCACATCTCTTTCCCACCTGATTAATCAACAAAGTCATCATCACTGATTTGTAAGCAGGTGGAGCAGTTTTTATCAGTCTATTTCTCATACTGGTAGAAAAATTCTCATCAAGGTATGATTCGGGGTGGCAACTGCTAAAGACAATTTCATGGCTTCTTCCATTATTCTTTGTATGCATTCTTTTAATGAATGCCACATATTAGTATTTTCAGGCCAGTCAGCGGGAGTGGGGTATCTTAAGTAGCCCCCGCTGTTACCACAGCTAACAATGAGGACTCGTGTTGTACGGTAGCCCAATCTCTCATAAATCCCTGCACACTTGGCTCATGACAGATAGAAAGGAATTTTAGAACATCTGCATGATCTACCATGACGGTGTGCACACCGTCATTCACTATTCTCACAAACCAGGACAACAATTTTTCCCCTGATTTCTGAGAATATCTACTAAGGATATCGCCTATCTCCTGTGTAGTATAATCATTCAATATAGCAGTTGTAGTCAGGTCTGTCACCTGACCCTGATCATCATATCTCCTTTTAGCTTCCCTTCGAGTAACTGGCTTTGCTGTTAGTTTTGGAGGATCTATGACAGGATCAGGTGGATCCTCCCAATCATCATGGGGTTCATCTTCACTAGTTGATGAGAATACCGAAGCATCCACATCTCCAGGATCCCAATCCACCCCAGCACTTGCTACAGCTAAAGCAACTCGTTTCTTATTTAATCTTCCTCTCCTTTTCTTATATTTGTACTGGGCTACACGACATGCAGCTTTTTCTGCTATGTTTTTATACTGAACCATCTTATCAGCCAGCAGCTGCTGTTGACATTTATGCAAACTTTCTTGTGCTCCTATCATAGCTATTTGCTGTTCCAATTCAGCTACTTTAGTTTTCAGAGCACTATTCTGTTGATCCATAAATCTATATGCGCTCAACAACAACCAACCCTTTCTACAGAGGGATTTGTACTCATCTCCTTTCTGCATAGTTATTCTAGACATACATTTAGAAACATCTGCTGGTGAATAATCATGCAGCTGTCCATCCCAATTTTCTCCAAGTCCAGTACCTTTTCCCCACTCTTTAGCTAGGACAGAATATGGAGTCTGCTCCCATCCTGGAATAACATCACTAGCTATGGGGAGAGCTTCAGCTTGTTTTCTCTTAAAAACTGGTCATTGTCACAAACTATCCCACTTCTGACACCAAAAATGTTTTGCTTACAGTTCGGGAATAGTTAAATGACAATAAAAACCAGACACATAAAGAATAAGTAATTTATTCAGTATGTAAAAGCTTGCATATATAAAAATTAGAATATTAAACTCAAAAACAGCATATAGTACTTATATAAGGTCAGCATATATAAGAATAGCACTTCAGCAGAAATAACACTTACTTCACCGTCAAGCAGTCAATGATTATGACGCATCGGCATAAGCTTCAGGGAATCTCCCGAGTCCGATGTGACGGGAATCTTCAACTAGACAAGCGTCCTCATCTAGTGAATCAGATTTGTGCACACTTGACCAAGGAAACCTCCCAAGGCTATATACCAGTTCTCGTTACACAACCATGACTTGCATCCCACATGCCCACCGTGGGCACCTGGGAGGCGTTGTCAGTAAACAAGCCATCCATCCAGTCAGGAGGGGCCAACTCCCGCCAGGATGTTTTGGCTCGTTTTGAACCGCGTCTCATTGTCTGATAACCAACATTCCAATAAACATTGCAACACACAACATTCCATTAAACATTGCAAAGGTCAGCATCTCTATTAATATTATTCTAAAATATACTTATAATACAAGAGAGACTCCATCTTAGAATCCCATTCACGTTGCATTACATTTCCACCCTTGGAGTCTCTCATGGAACATTATAAGTCCCATAAGCAACGTTAACCTTTTGTCTTTCTGTGATCTTTGGTATCATGACACAAAAGGATGGAATGCATTGTATGCAACAACATATACCTACCAATATTGCAATGATGGTAAATATCACCCCAATAATGTATCTTATCTGTATCTGATAAGTTGAAACAACACATTCCAGCAAAAGTAGCACATCCTATACCATGTCGCAATAATAAGTAATCAATAGTAGCTCTATTTTGTAAAATTGCTTTTTTATATGATTGTATATCTAACAATATATCCTGTAATATTGTACTAGTAACATTAATTTGTTTTACCATAAAGCAAGCTAGTTTAGCTATAGTCCTGTGGTTATATACTGTTAATGCCGGAACACCTACAATAGATGCCCCTAAACTAATATATTCAGCTCGCGATAGCAAATTTACATTATAATCACAATCTTCAGGTAATTGAACAGTAGCCTCTCTTTTCTGCTTATTCTTTATAGCAGATATCAAAGGCACCATGGCTAATGTTAGCCGAGCTATTGTACAAGGTCCGTTTGTGATATTAGCTGGTATGTATGTGTAACTAGAGTTTCCACACGCTAATACCCATCCTGAGGGCAAGGGTACATGTTTATCTAAGGAAGGTACTATCTTCGTTATATTACATTGCATATTTCTTCCCGATACTATTTTCTTACAACTATTCACCTTCCTATTACAGATGGAAGGTTTACTTTGATTCTGTATTTTCGCTTGTATACAAGATGGCATTAGTTTTTCATCACATGTAAAACTATAACAGACTTTGCAGCAGCAACGAGTCCAGTAATGATTCTTATCATATTCTCCTGCAAATATTCATAAGTAGAACAATTAAGGCATGCATAATAAGGGTTAACATGTCCATATATAATATCTTTTTCTGTTAGATCAGTATCATTTAGTTGGATACGCAACAATTGTGTCCATATATCAATGGGGGTAGGTATTGCGACCAAACAAGTTTCCAAAATATTTGATGCAGACATAGTTGTCCGAAGGCAAAAATCTGTCAGGTTCAGACTCTTGGCTAGAAACAGCCACAAGTTCTCTTTTGTTTTCCATAAAGTCTCTTCTGCTCGAAGCCCCACTTTCATGGTTCCCTGGTTGTTCCATATCCATATAACAGCCAGTAAGAAACTCACGGTTGGCAATAGCAGCTGAGGAAAATAAAGAAAAACATTAGTCTCAGTAAATATACATTCCCGACGGGGTAAAATTGTATCCTTCCTGTCCTGGTTTCATGGTAATCACCACATTGTCTGGACCTTTTGCTATCATCTCCGCTGAAACAGGAGGACCTGTATTTTCTTTAAGCCATATCTTGGCTCCTTCAGTGTGCCCAAGGCCTTGGGCACCATGAACAGTTAATTGAGAGGGAGCATTACCCTTGATAGCAGTGATATGCGCATATTGTAACACCACTAGCTGAGCAATTCTATCTCCTGGCTGTATTATCAAAGTTTCTGTTCCTGCATTATGTAGAATCACCTTAATCTCCCCTTGATAATCAGGATCAATGACTCCCCATTTACCTGTATCCCCTAAGGCTTAGACTTGATCTTCCCAAAATCAATCCAAAATAATTAGGGGAAAGCTTAATCCCAATCCTGTGGACAATATCTTTGTATCTCCAGGTTGTAACACCTCATCAATGATGCAATATAGATCTAATCCTACTGATTGAGGTGTAGCTTGTACTGGTTGCCGTGCTCCTGGATCTATCTCCCAGTACACCACTGTCTCTTCATGTAAACCTGTTTTGAGGGGCATTACTTGCAAATTTGGAGTCAACATCCGCATTAAAGGAGTTTCTTGCTCTGCAATGGGCCTATTATTCAGAATATTAAGTGCTTCTCCTAATTTATCTTTCCATAAACCCCACTTTCCGTCTGTCAACTTGTTTAATTGTTGTTTTAGTAGGCCATTCATGCGCTCAATGAGGCCTGCCGCTTGGGGATAATATGGGATATGGAATATCCATTCCACATTGTGCTCTGCTGCAAAATTGTTAATCAAGTCATTTTTAAAATGAGACCCATTATCTGACTGTATTTGAATTGGTAAACCATAATACATAATCATCATCTCAAGTAGTCTTACTGCAGCTCGAGCGTTTGCTTTTTTGCAGGGATGTGCAATCATCACTCGAGAGTATGTATCTACAGCAGTACACGCATATTTACATCCTCTGGAGGGCGTCATTGGTCCTATAAAATCAATTTGCCAAATTTGGCCTGGAAGTTTTCCTCTATGTATCTGTCCTTTTACCATATGTGGTATAGGCCTGTTTTTGCTGTGTTGACATACCGGACACTGGCCTATTATTGTTTTTATGGTTTCTAACATGAGGGGGACACCTCGGCTTTATCCCCATGGGAACGTGGCCTTTTCCCCCAAATGACCACTCTTTTGATGGGCCCATTTAGCCAATCCCAACTCCTGGGAGCCTTGATCTTCTTCCACAGTGAGACTTGTGATCCGCAATGTTATTGTACAATCTGTCAAGAGTATCACAGTTAGTATGTGCATCCACATGAAATACTGTTATGATTTTGTTTTGTACAATTTCCCAAATTTGCTGCCATAATTCAGCCCCCCATAACTCCTTGTTTCCAATTTTCCACCCATGCTCTTTCCAGGTGGGCATCCATGTGGTTAATCCATTAGCCACAGCCCTTGAATCTGTGTATATATGGATTTCATCTGCCTCTTGTGTTCAAAATACTTGATAAACAGCATATAACTCGGCATACTGACTACTTTTTCATGCTCCCTCTGCAATTACCCACTTGGCATCAAATGGTCTATAAGCCACTGACTTCCACATTCTCACAGATCCTTTGTATTTGGCTGATCCGTCAGTAAACCAAGCATGTTGCTTTTGTTTGTCTGTCAATTGGTTATAAGGAACTCCCCATGTTACTGGTGATTCCATTCTAACCTTTTCAGATGGCACCTGTACTCCTACTTGAGGAGCTTTGGCCACTTTTTCATGTAGGACAGCAACTCCTTTAGGTCCTGTTTTTGCCCTGTCCTGTATGTACCATTTCCACTTGATTATTGAAGCCTCCTGAGCATGTCCCATTCTATGAGTTTTTGGGGAACTTTGTACCCATGTCATTATAGGTATCTCTGGCCTCAATACCACTTCTTTACCTACAGTGGTAGCTTCAGTGTCCACTAAAGCCCAATAACATGCAAGCAATTGCTTCTCAAATGGAGTGTATTGTTGAGCAGCCTCTGGTAATTTTCTTGACCAAAATCCCAGTGGTACTGATTTTCCATCTTGTTTTTGCCATAAACTCCATATAGCATATCTGTCTTCACATGATACATGGAGTTGCATGGGACCATCTTTCACAGGCCATAAATCAATAGCCTGTTGAATTGCTTCTTTAGCTAAGTCAAAAGCCTTTGACTGTTCCTCTCCCCAGCTAAACTCAATTTTTTCCTAGTTACCTTGTATAGGGCGCTAATATCTGTCCCAGGTGTGGTATGTGTTGTCTCCAAAACCCAAACAACCCTATGAACTGTTGAGTTTGTTGTTTGGTTTTTGGCTGAGCAAACTGCAGAATTTTCTGTTTAGCTTTTTCAGTAATCTCTCTATGTCCTTTGTTCCAATTAATTCCGAGGAATTTAACATTTTGGCTGGGACCTTGAATCTTTTCAGGATTTATCTCCCATCCTTTCTCTCTCATGTGTTCAATCAGGCTGGCTAGAGCCTGCTCCACCTCCCCCTCACTTTGTCCTTGTAACATTATATCATCTATGTAGTGTGAAACTAACATATCAGGGTGTACCTCTTTGTACTTCCAATCATCTAGGTGTTCTGCCACTATTCGATGACATATGGTGGGTGAGTGTTTCCAACCCTGTGGAAGGCGTGTAAATGTATACTGCCTTCCTTCCCAGGTAAAAGCAAATTGGTTCCATGCTTCCGGATCAATAGGGATAGTAAAAAAAGCGTTAGCCAGATCAATCACTGCATACCACATCCCGGTGTGAGCCTGAATATTCTCAACTATAGTCACAGTATCCGGTACAGCTGCTGCCAAGGGAGGGATATTTTTATTTAACTCCCTATAGTCCACCGTCATCCGCCAAGAACCATCCGATTTCTTAACGGGCCATACCGGATTATTCCATTCAGTAGTAGTAGGGATCATTACCCCTGCTTGCACATATTCTTTAATAGTAGCACTAATTTCTTGTGTCCCTCCTGGTATCCGATATTGTTTCATTTGCACTACCTTAGAGCTTCTGGGGATCGATACCGGGGGCATTTTTAGTTTTCCTACCTTTACTGCATCTATTATAAAGGATTTTACACCAAATGAGTATTTTCCATCAGGCAATTGCAATTGTAATCCTTTCAAAATATCAATCCCTATGATATGTTCTGGTATTGGCACTATTAGCACGCTATACTGTTTAGAGGGGAGATTTCCTATTTTCATCCAGATTTTAGTCTTTTTCCCTTCTACTTGGGTTCCTCCTAACCCCGTGACAATTACCCTCTGTCCCGGATGTTTGTTTGGGTTCCCGTAAATCAATGAAGCCTCTGCCCCCGTGTCTATTAAAGCAGACAATCTTTGAGTATTTTTATGTTTCCATTGTATTTCAATTGGTACATGGGGTCGGGCGTCTACACGGCGGGCATGGCTAACCTGTCAATCTTCTTTTTCCCTCTCCAGACTTCCAGTCTGTTGTAAAAGGGGCGGGGGGGGCAGTGGCCTTATGGTACTGGAACTCCTCGTCCTGTTCATTTTTGATTTCCACTGCTCTAGCATTCTTCACCTTATTTTGATACATTTGATACATTTCTGACGTTGTTATCCCGTCTATCTCTTTTGCGTCCACCCCTGCTTTAAGTAAAGCTCTGAACGTCTCTGTTCGAGATACTCTATCTTTCCCATCTGTTCTTTCCTTTTTAACAAAAGGAGGTTTAGTATCGGCAGTTTTATTCTTTTCTATTTCTCCTGTCCAATCTCCTAGATCACTTAATTCTCGTACTGCTTGTATGACTTCCTCACATCTCTTTCCCACCTGATTAATCAACAAAGTCATCATCACTGATTTGTAAGCAGGTGGAGCGGTTTTTATCAGTCTATTTCTCATACTGGTAGAAAAATTCTCATCAAGGTATGATTCGGGGGTGGCAACTGCTAAAGACAATTTCATGGCTTCTTCCATTATTCTTTGTATGCATTCTTTTAATGAATGCCACATATTAGTATTTTCAGGCCAGTCAGCGGGAGTGGGGTATCTTAAAGTAGCCCCGCTGTTACCACAGCTAACAATGAGGACTCGTGTTGTACGGTAGCCCAATCTCTCATAAATCCCTGCACACTTGGCTCATGACAGATAGAAAGGAATTTTAGAACATCTGCATGATCTACCATGACGGTGTGCACACCGTCATTCACTATTCTCACAAACCAGGACAACAATTTTTCCCCTGATTTCTGAGAATATCTACTAAGGATATCGCCTATCTCCTGTGTAGTATAATCATTCAATATAGCAGTTGTAGTCAGGTCTGTCACCTGACCCTGATCATCATATCTCCTTTTAGCTTCCCTTCGAGTAACTGGCTTTGCTGTTAGTTTTGGAGGATCTATGACAGGATCAGGTGGATCCTCCCAATCATCATGGGGTTCATCTTCACTAGTTGATGAGAATACCGAAGCATCCACATCTCCAGGATCCCAATCCACCCCAGCACTTGCTACAGCTAAAGCAACTCGTTTCTTATTTAATCTTCCTCTCCTTTTCTTATATTTGTACTGGGCTACACGACATGCAGCTTTTTCTGCTATGTTTTTATACTGAACCATCTTATCAGCCAGCAGCTGCTGTTGACATTTATGCAAACTTTCTTGTGCTCCTGTCATAGCTATTTGCTGTTCCAATTCAGCTACTTTAGTTTTCAGAGCACTATTCTGTTGATCCATAAATCTATATGCGCTCAACAACAACCAACCCTTTCTACAGAGGGATTTGTACTCATCTCCTTTCTGCATAGTTATTCTAGACATACATTTAGAAACATCTGCTGGTGAATAATCATGCAGCTGTCCATCCCAATTTTCTCCAAGTCCAGTACCTTTTCCCCACTCTTTAGCTAGGACAGAATATGGAGTCTGCTCCCATCCTGGAATAACATCACTAGCTATGGGGAGAGCTTCAGCTTGTTTTCTCTTAAAAACTGGTCATTGTCACAAACTATCCCACTTCTGACACCAAAAATGTTTTGCTTACAGTTCGGGAATAGTTAAATGACAATAAAAACCAGACACATAAAGAATAAGTAATTTATTCAGTATGTAAAAGCTTGCATATATAAAAATTAGAATATTAAACTCAAAAACAGCATATAGTACTTATATAAGGTCAGCATATATAAGAATAGCACTTCAGCAGAAATAACACTTACTTCACCGTCAAGCAGTCAATGATTATGACGCATCGGCATAAGCTTCAGGGAATCTCCCGAGTCCGATGTGACGGGAATCTTCAACTAGACAAGCGTCCTCATCTAGTGAATCAGATTTGTGCACACTTGACCAAGGAAACCTCCCAAGGCTATATACCAGTTCTCGTTACACAACCATGACTTGCATCCCACATGCCCACCGTGGGCACCTGGGAGGCGTTGTCAGTAAACAAGCCATCCATCCAGTCAGGAGGGGCCAACTCCCGCCAGGATGTTTTGGCTCTGTTTTGAACCGCGTCTCATTGTCTGATAACCAACATTCCAATAAACATTGCAACACACAACATTCCATTAAACATTGCAAAGGTCAGCATCTCTATTAATATTATTCTAAAATATACTTATAATACAAGAGAGACTCCATCTTAGAATCCCATTCACGTTGCATTACAACATCACAGGTCTACAGCTCTGCTACATACACATCACAGGTCTACGCCTCTGCTACATACACATCACAGGTCTACGGCACTGCTACATACACATCACAGCTCTATGGCACTGCTACATACACATCACAGCTCTATGGCACTGCTACATACACATCACAGCCTCTACGGTACTACTACATACACATCACAGGTCTACAGCATTGCTACATACACATCACAGCTCTACGGCTCTGCTACATACACATCACAGGTCTACAGCATTGCTACATACACATCACAGGTCTACGGCACTGCTACATACACATCACAACTCTACGGTACTACTACATACACATCACAGCTCTGCTACATACACACTGGGATTACAAACAGCAGGGTCATACATACACAGTGGATAATCCTGGTCATGTGATTATCATGACTCCTCCCACACATGATCACATGGTCATGACATCATCACAGATCCTGTACTGCTTCCTGCAGCACAGCCTGACTCCTCCCACACATGATCACATGGTCATGACATCATCACAGGTCCTGTAATGCTTCCTGCAGCACAGCCTGGAGCCCGACTCCTGGTAGAAATCAAATCACAGGACAGTTAATCGTGTAGGATTATCAGAGAAGGACACGCCCCACTCAGGTAAGTGGCACACTCACCAGATCCACACATATAAAAGTCCCTTTTGGGCTCATGCACACGACCGTATTTTGTTTCCGTGTCCGTTCTGTTTTTTTTGCGGATAGGATGCAGACCTATTCATTTCAATGGGTTCTCAAAAAACGCGGACGGCACACCATTTGCTGTCCACATCAGTATGTCCTTTCCGTAGCCCCTCAAAAAAATAAAGGATGTCCTATTTTTTTCCAGTTTGCAGACAAGGATAGGCATTATTACAATGGATCCGCAAAAATAACGGATACGCAAAAAACGGATGCCATACAGATTTTTTTATTGCGGATCTGCAATTTGTGGACCGTCCATCCCAATTTTCTCCAAGTCCAGTACCTTTTCCCCACTCTTTAGCTAGGACAGAATATGGAGTCTGCTCCCATCCTGGAATAACATCACTAGCTATGGGGAGAGCTTCAGCTTGTTTTCTCTTAAAAAAACTGGTCATTGTCACAAACTACCCCACTTCTGACACCAAAAATGTTTTGCTTACAGTTCGGGAATAGTTAAATGACAATAAAAACCAGACACATAAAGAATAAGTAATTTATTCAGTATGTAAAAGCTTGCATATATAAAAATTAGAATATTAAACTCAAAAACAGCATATAGTACTTATATAAGGTCAGCATATATAAGAATAGCACTTCAGCAGAAATAACACTTACTTCACCGTCAAGCAATGATTATGACGCATCGGCATAGGCTTCAGGGAATCTCCCGAGTCCGATGTGACGGGAATCTTCAACTAGAAAAGCGTCCTCATCTAGTGAATCAGATTTGTGCACACTTGACCAAGGAAACCTCCCAAGGCTATATACCAGTTCTCGTTACACAACCATGACTTGCATCCCACATGCCCACCGTGGGCACCTGGGAGGCGTTGTCAGTAAACAAGCCATCCATCCAGTCAGGAGGGGCCAACTCCCGCCAGGATGTTTTGGCTCGTTTTGAACCGCGTCTCATTGTCTGATAACCAACATTCCAATAAACATTGCAACACACAACATTCCATTAAACATTGCAAAGGTCAGCATCTCTATTAATATTATTCTAAAATATACTTATAATACAAGAGAGACTCCATCTTAGAATCCCATTCACGTTGCATTACAACATCACAGGTCTACAGCTCTGCTACATACACATCACAGGTCTACGCCTCTGCTACATACACATCACAGGTCTACGGCACTGCTACATACACATCACAGCTCTATGGCACTGCTACATACACATCACAGCTCTATGGCACTGCTACATACACATCACAGCTCTACGGTACTACTACATACACATCACAGGTCTACAGCATTGCTACATACACATCACAGCTCTACGGCTCTGCTACATACACATCACAGGTCTACAGCATTGCTACATACACATCACAGGTCTACGGCACTGCTACATACACATCACAACTCTACGGTACTACTACATACACATCACAGCTCTGCTACATACACACTGGGATTACAAACAGCAGGGTCATACATACACAGTGGATAATCCTGGTCATGTGATTATCATGACTCCTCCCACACATGATCACATGGTCATGACATCATCACAGATCCTGTACTGCTTCCTGCAGCACAGCCTGACTCCTCCCACACATGATCACATGGTCATGACATCATCACAGGTCCTGTAATGCTTCCTGCAGCACAGCCTGGAGCCCGACTCCTGGTAGAAATCAAATCACAGGACAGTTAATCGTGTAGGATTATCAGAGAAGGACACGCCCCACTCAGGTAAGTGGCACACTCACCAGATCCACACATATAAAAGTCCCTTTTGGGCTCATGCACACGACCGTATTTTGTTCCGTGTCCGTTCTGTTTTTTTTGCGGATAGGATGCAGACCTATTCATTTCAATGGGTTCTCAAAAAACGCGGACGGCACACCATTTGCTGTCCACATCAGTATGTCCTTTCCGTAGCCCCTCAAAAAAAATAAAGGATGTCCTATTTTTTTCCAGTTTGCAGACAAGGATAGGCATTATTACAATGGATCCGCAAAAATAACGGATACGCAAAAAAAACGGATGCCATACAGATTTTTTTTATTGCGGATCTGCAATTTGTGGACCGCAAAACACATACGGTTGTGTACACAGCACAATCTGCCTCCGGGAAGGATTTCGTGCTGCCCTATCGATCCAGTTATCTGATGAACGAGTGTTCGATGAGTAATCGTCGATCTGTTCAATTCCCGGCCCGTGTAAAGGACCCACACTATGTGCTGTCCGCATCCGCATTTCCGGATCCGGAAAAAAATAGAACATGTCCTAGTCTTGTCCGAAATTGCAGACAAGATTAGGCATTTTCTATTATAGTGCCTTACGGTGTCCGTGTTTTGTGGATCCGCAAAACACTTACGGACGTGTGAATGGACCCTAGTAGTGATACCTCATAGTTATTCATTTACATCGCCCATATGTCCACTTCATGTATGGATTTGGGTTGTTTCGATACCAAAATTTTGATTCGGTATCGATAACAAAAAATTATTGCGATACTCGATACCATTCGATACCACGCGGAAAAAATAAAATGCCAAAACAGCCGCCTGTATTCCACATTTTATGGAACGTCCGGCCCATAATACAACAGTCCGATCCTATTTTTTGGGGGGACAAGGCGACTAAAAGAAAATGGTGAATTGTGCAGTTTTTCTTTTATTTTTTAATTTTATAGGCGTTCACCGCTTAAAAGAGGATTTTTTAAATAGTTTGGACTTTTGAGACGTAGCGATATGTAATATTTTATTTATTGTTTAGATATTTTATATGTAAAATTGGGAAAGGGGTGATTTATACTTAATATTTTGGTGTACTTTTTAAACTTTTTTTTTTTTTTACAGTTTATTTATTAACTTAGGGGCTAGAACCTGGGATCTTTTCATCCTATTCCCTCTCAACTGCGGACAAGAATAGGACATGTTCTATTTTTTTGCGGAAACGCGGATGCGGAAAAACTGATGCAGAAATGCGGATGCGGACATCCCATAGTGTGCTGTCCACATCCATTCCTGCCCCTTTGAAATGAATGGGTCTGCAACCCTTCCGCAAAATTGCGGATGGGATGCGGATCCATTTTGTGTACGTGTGAATTTGGCCTTAGGATGAATAGGATTTCACACTCTCCCTGTTGCCCTGTGCAGGGTGAATAAAAATCAATGATTTAAAAAAAAAATATATAAAAAATAATCGGATTTATTAGATTTTTTTTAATTTAAATTAGATTTTTTATATAAAATGCTTTTTGAGGAAAATATATTACCATCCAAAGGTTATTCCATCATGAAATAAATTCGTTTTTTAATTATGTAGAATAAGGCTATATATGTTCAATTTTTTTTTTGTAAATAAATTCCATTAATCCATTCACATTGTCCCGCTCTTCCAGAGGTTTTTCTTAGGTTATTGGGCAGTTTCTCTGCCTACAAGATACTATCACAGATGCTTGGGTTACTTTTGCAGTTCTCAGCAGAGATCACAGGCCTCTTCTTCACAGCAAATCTTCATCTACTTGCATATTATAAGTTATACCAGCAAGAATTAGTCTTAGGGCTACTTTCACATTTGCGTTCGGTGCGGGTCCGTCCAGTACTTGTACAGACGGATCCGCACTGAAAATACAAACCAATGCATCCGTTCAGAACGGATCAGTTTGTATTATATGTGGAAAAAAATGCTAAGTCCCAAACGGATACGTTCTGACCCTCATTGAAAGTCAATGCAAACAGATCCGTCCCCATTGACTTACATCGTAAGTCAGGACGGATCCGTTTGGCTCAGGATCGCTAGGCGGACACCAAAACTCTGCAAGTAGCAGAGTTTTGGTGTCCGCCTCCAAAACGGAAGGGAGGCGGTATGGAGCCAAACCAGTGCATTCTGAACGGATCCGCATCCATTTGGAATGCATTTGGGCTGAACGGATCACTTTGGGGCCTCTTGTGAGACCTTCAAACGGATCTCACAAGCGGATCCCCAAACGCAACTGTAAAAGTAGCTTTATTTAGAAAACTATGATTTAAATCAGGCCTTACTGACTAGTGATTTAAATCATGATTTAAATCGTGATTTAAATCAGTTTGATTTAAATCAAATCAACCCTGGCCCTGTGCATAGTGCACACAGCAGCAGGGAAATCACCATGGCAGCCAGGGCTTCAGTAGCATCCTGGCTGCCATGGTAACCGATCGGAGCCCCAGGATTACACTGCTGGGGCACCAACCACAACTGCCACTGCACCACTAATAAGGAGGTAGGAGGGGACCCTGTGGCCACTGCCACCAATGATTTTAAAGGGAGTCTGTCACCACATTTGGATATTATAGACCGCTTACATATCGATGTAGCATAACTGTACATGATTCAAATGGTACTGTTCTGTTTCAGTATCTTGCATTGTGTATTGGTATGCTCCTCTCTTCTCCTCCCCCCCTCTGTTTCAGCTTCTAGTTGGTTCAGTCTAGCCACTTCCTGTTTTCTCTGTCATGCATTGCTGTTTGTGTGTGCTGTAATTTTGAGGAGAATCTGAGGAGAATCTGTGTAGTATCTCATTTTCTTGTCAAGGAGAATATTGCTGGCATAATTCTTTTACCATCTGGATTCCCTGCATATCTTGTAATACAATCTCCGGATTAAAGACTTCTTGATTAACTCCTGGGTGTCTGATGTGTAAACTGTAGGTGGAGAATGTCTGATTCAACAAGTCACCTCACAGATGCGTGATTGTATAAGGCTGACATTTCGAAACGCCACAGTAAAATAATTGTCTTAGTACTCTCCTTCTCCCGCTAAGAAAATAATATTCTCCTCCTCCAAGTAATAGCCATCATCATTTGTCTCCTGTTATGCTAAAGTGGAGGGTAATATCTTGTACTGCTTAGTACTGCATTCATTAGGATCGCAGAAGCTTCTAGCAATTTCAGTTTCATACAGGCTAGGAACTGTATTCAGCCTGTTTTCTGAGGTAAATATCATCTGCCTGCTGTAAGCTATTAAAAGACTGAACCACCACTAGAGGTCGCTGTTGTGTTACAGATGAAATGCAGGGCTCAGGCGCAAGTGACCAAAGCCAAAGGCGAAGCTGAGTTGGAGGTCCTTCAGAAGGAAAGGGAAGAAGCAGCAGCCATGGTTAAACTCAGAGTTCTTGAAGAAGCTGCTGAAGAAGAAGAAGCTTATCATCCTATGTCCAAGATATCCAATGACTCAGAAGGCCATACCCTGCAATTCGTCCTAGACCAAAGCAAAGTCAATGCATTTGCACCAGAAGATTTGGACTCTGCACGCCAGCCTGCTGAACTCATGCGAATAGAAAAAGAGGCAGCTCATAACTATACAGTTGACCCCAGTCCAGTGGACATTTCTCTCTCTTTCAAACCTATGGCACCTTACACAGTATTTCAGGCGCCATTAGAGACCAAGCAGCTTCAAGCTCATCAAATCACATTAAAACCTCCTGAGACTAGTTACATAGCAACCAAGACGCTGGCGCCTACATTACCAGATGTGAAGCCTTAATTTACGCTCAACCCAGCTGCCACTCCATTCCAGCTTCCAACCCCCAAACATAGGGTATCAGATGGTGCCAACAACACCAGCGAGGGATAAGTTCCCATCGTCATGATGCAAGAAAGGAAATAACGCATCAGAAATTGCTAAGTTGGAAGGCCACCTTCAAGACAACAGTTCAAATCCTTGGTGTACCGCCTATGCAAGAACTTGATTTACTAATTAGATGGCTAGGTCCATGGTCATCAAACTGTGTTAAGAGACTCAAAACCGTTCATATCTACGAACCCGTCAAAGGCCTTCGTCTCGCATGGGAAAGATTAGAGCAGACATACGGCGGCTCGGAAGTAGTTGAACGTGCCTTATTTAAATGACTATACGACTTTCCTGGATTATCCAATACAGACCGCCAAGGGTTCCAGGAATTAAGCGACCTTCTGCTTGAGTTTGAAATCATCAAGGGAGACCCACAGCTACCAGGTCTCAGCTTTCTTGATACCTCCTATGGTGTGGGCCTGATCATGGAGAAATTACCCCTCAATATTCAAGACCAATGGGCAACAACAGGTTCAAAATACAAGGAGCAACATCGTGTTCCCTTTGCACCATTTTCATTCTTCTGTAAGTTTATCAAGGACTTAGCTAGAGCTAAAAACGATCCAAGCTTCAACACCTTGGGAACCAACATCTTTGGCTCTAGTAAACAGAGACACGAGACTTTCAGTCCCAGACAGAGGAACCCTAAAGGTCTAATTTCAGTAAAAAAGACAGGGGTTGTGCCCACTACTAACAATGGAAATAAAAGCTCCAAGGAACCCGATCATCATTGCCCTATCCATGATAAACCACATCCTTTAGGTAAATGTCGTGTCTTCATAGCAAAGCCCTTTGAGGAATGTAAGGAGTTCCTAAGGAGTCATAATATCTACTTCAGATGCTGTGCATCTACTGAGCACTTTGCTAGAGACTGTAAGGTTCCAGTCAAGTGTTCTGAATGTAATAGTGATCTACATATGTCCGCTGTTCACCCGGGACCAATCAGGCAGAACCCAGAACCAGTTAACTGGCACAAGCCCCATTCCGATCAAGGCGGGGAGAGTGCCGACCGACCAACCACAACTGTCACGCCCAGATGCACAAAGGTATGTGGAGAAGGACTTGTGTGCGGTAAGTCTTGTTCCAAGATTTGCCTTGTGGATGTGTTTCCTACTGCACAACCAGAGAAGACCATAAGAATGTATGCTATTCTAGATGACCAAAGTAATCATTCCCTAGCTAGCCCTAAGTTCTTTGATCTGTTCAGGATAGAGGGAAAAACTACACCCTAGGAACATGCTCTGGTCTTATGACAACCTCAGGAAGAAGAGCTAATGGTTTCACCTTGAAGCCCATCAAAGGAGATAAGAAACTCTCGCTTCCAACCCTTATTGAGTGTGACAAATTGCCTAACACAAGGGATGCGATTCCCACACCTGAAGCCGCACAGCATCACCCTCATCTCAGGAACATAGCCAGAGAGATTCCTCCCCTTGATAACCATGCCGAGATCTTACACTTGCTAGGTAGAGATATTCTTGAGGCTCATAAGGTCCTTGAACTTCGCAATGGCCCTTTCAACGTTCCATATGCCCAGAAACCTACAGTGGATTGGATCATCGTAGGGGATGTATGTCTGGACAGAACCTGCAGACCCTGCCAAGTACACTCCTTCAGAACTGACGTATTAATAGAGGGGCAAACTTCTTACTTCAGACAGTGTCCTAACCACTAAAATGTGCAAGATATGCCTTGCCCAAATATTCTAAAAACATCAGAAAGCAGCTTAAATCCCAAGGAGTCAGCTGCAGAAGAATGTTCCTGGACAGAAGGGCAGCTTGTAGAAAGGCCTTCAGGATTTCAATTGGAGCCCTCTTCAAGCCCTTCCCAGCTTTGCAGTCTTCCCACAGTTTATCATAATGAATCCTATATCTTCACTGACAACAAGCCTTCTGATTCATGTAGTTTTGATGAGACACCGCAGAAACGTGAGCCTTCCAGTCAACTGTTTGACAGTGAGTTTAATTCTGTAAAGGAAGTATCTTCTGAATGTTCTAAAAAGGAGGTTCCTTCAAGTGAGGAAGCGTTCATTTCAGATACTTTGCAAGAACCTTCAGTTCCATCTGCAGTTTTTGATTGCACTCAAGAGGATCACAGTTCCTCCCAGTCTTTAATGGATGAGCACCTTCATATTGCTCAGCCTTTTCTGGAAACCACAGGGAAAAGTTCACCGCCAATGTCCACAAATATTGCATGTCAACAACCTAAGTCTGTACGTACAAAGACAGATCCCATTTCAGGAGTGAAAAGCAGACAAGAGCATTCGCGTTCATGATCCATAGACAGAAAGCAATCTACATCTAAATCAGCCGCACAAAATAAGTGCTCTCGCTCTAAAACTAAAGATCAAGGAGAACCAAGTCTTGCTCAGCTTCTAATGAAAGCAACAGACAAGAAATCCACATCTGGGGTGCATAAAAGATCACTCAAGAATAAACCAGAAAAGATAGGAAATATTCTTGTGCCATCTGGCGTTTTCAAAGAGCACAACTTTTATAAGTTTCGGTGGAAGCAGGTACAACATCTCGCCAGTCAGTTCTGGGAAAAGTGGAGAAGAAAGTACCTCTGCCTCTTGCAAGAATGCAGAAGGTGGCAAGAACCAAGGCCAAATTTAAGGAGATTTTGTTCTGTTAAGAGACAAACAAGTTAATCGTCTCGACTGGCCTACTGGACTTATTACTAAAGTAATTTCCAGTCCGGATGGAAAGAACTTCCATGTTGAGATTCCTTCTACCAGAGATGCTCATCATCTTCTAGGACTGTTTCCAGTACCAGCTCTATGGTCTGAACTGAAGACATATCCCTTTTTGGTTTGAATAAATGTTCATTGCATGTTTCCTTTTCAGGTTTATGGACATTATTCATCTGTCTATTCATCAGCTTTATGGACATTATTAATTGTTATTTATACAATTCCATTGTATGCATATACATAGTGGTATCTACTGATACCAGACAGGGAGTGTTCTGTTTCAGTATCTTACATTGTGTATTGGTATGCTCCTCTCTTTTCCTCCCCCCTCTGTTTCAACTTCTAGTTGGTTCAGTCTACCCACTTCCTGTTTTCCCTGTCATGCATTGCTGTTTGTGTGTGCTGTAATTCTGAAGAGACTCTGAAGAGAATCTTAGTAGTATCTAATCTTCTTATCCAGGAGAATATTAGTGGCCTAATTCTTTTACCATCTGTATTCCCTGCACATCTTGTAATACAATCTCCGGATTAAAGACTTCTTGATTAACTCCTGGGTGTCTGATGTGTAAACTGTAAGTGGAGAATGTCTGATTCAACAAGTCACCTCACAGATGCGTGATTGTATAAGGCTGACATTTCGAAATGCCACAGATACCTTTGTTGTGTTCTTGTGAAGTTAACCCGAGGCAAAAACTAATTTTTATTCGTATGTAAATGAGGGCTCACAGGAGACCAGTGGCGGCGTTCACTTTGTTGGAGCCCGCTCTTCTCTTGCGTCCTCCTTCTCTCCCAGTGATATCCTGCGCCTGCGCTCTCCCTTGCTGGGCTGGGGCATGCGCACTGCGATGCCCATTGTGGGCACGGCATCACTGTAGCTACTGCGCACTACCCAGCCAACGGCACAAAACCAGCGTCAAGGAGACGGACCAGAGGACCGCAGGAGAAGAGGAGGACATTTTTACACTTTTTTTTTTCTAACACTTTTTGGAACCAGACCTTGGTTCTTGAATATCCAGTAAGTCTGATGGCTCTTCAGTACACTGCAGTGTATTTTCACTTACAGTAAGCCTGATCAGGCTTAGATACTCTGGCAAGCTGGGATGCCTGTGAAGCCATCAGGTTGACATGGTAACCATCGGGGGTTGCCACAGCAGAGCAGAGGCCCAATGGGGGAGGGAGCTCACCTCCGTTAATCCTACCCATACAGCGGTCCCTATAGACCGTGGCATAGAAGGGGTTAAACGGCTGACATTGGTGCTAGCATGTAAGTATGTTACAGCTGACACTCTGCTTTTACCGCTTGGGTGGATCGGGGCATTATAAACAGAACAACGCAGCCCCAATCTCCTGAACGCTCACTGAGGAAATCGGAGCATGCGCTATCGAATGCCGCAATTGGTCAGTCAAATCTGACTGACCAATCGCATCGATCCAAAGGCAGTGGCGCACTAATTGGTCCCTTGCTGGGTGCCCGGACAGCTCTGTTGTCCGTGACACCCGTTTAGATGCTGATGCTTTGATCTCATTACGTACTGCGTATATCATGATGCGGTAACTAATACCACATCATGATGTATGCAGTACGTCATTGGTCATTAAGGGGTTAAAGGGGTTGTCTCACGGCAGCAAATGGCATTTATTATGTAGATAAAGTTACTACAAGGCACTTACTAATGTGTTCTGATTCTCCATATTGCCTCCTTTGCTGGCTTGATTTATTTTCCTCCACATTAGGCGCTGCTCGTTTCCATGGTTACAACCACCCTGCAATCAATCACCAGTGCCTGTGCTTGCACACTATAGGAAAAAGCACCAATAGGAAAAAGCACCAGCCTATGTGCGCTCCCACAGTTCTCCCCCAGAAAGGCCAACACCTTTTTCTATAGTGTGCAAGCTCGACCACCACTGATGGATTGCACTGTGGTCATAACCGTGGACACAAGCAGTGTATAATGTGATGGGAAAAATGATTCCAGTGAGCAAAGCAAGAAATATGGACAATCACCATACATTAGTAAGTGCCTAGTATTGACTTCATCTATATGATAAATGCTACTTGGTGAAGTGAGAGGACCCCTTTAAGGCTCCACAGTTGGAAAGATCCGCAGCTTCACGCACCGGTTATCAACTGATTCCAGAGAACATGAAGCAGGAAGTAAAGACGTAGGCTTCTGGGGCAGGACACGAGCTTAAAGATAATAACATAAAATACAAATCACAAGAGGTTGTTTCTAATGTATAACACGTTTCGATGGGCCTGTTTTGCTGATAAGAGCAAGACTTCAGGTTCGGATACTCTTTAAAGAGAGACTCTTAACTGAACTACAGCTACACTTCAAAGGAAGGTTAATAATATGATTTTATTAAATATAATTAGTAGTAAATACATATGGAAATGAAACATCCGATGTCGATTCGCATAAAACTTTGTTCCAATACTGTACGGAGCAGGAGCTCTGTACAGAATGAGAATGTATTGGCCTATGAGCCGAAGTTATTGCTCGCGAGACTTCGCGTAATTATTTCATAAATTAATTTGTACTGTAGAACCGAACACGAGTTCGGGATACCAAGGATAAAGAACATAATACACAATAACATCAACACTTCAGCTGGAGTTCTGACTACATCCAGAATGAAGGTATATACGTTACCGATGGAGTTAACATCATCTGACAGAGACACATCAGCTGGGAAGTCCACTTCAGTGAAAACAGTCACAGTCTCGATCGGGAAAGCACCGATTAGGTCCCTACACGAAGCGTCCCCTGGTAGGATGAGCGTCTGACTTTTTCCTGAAGGGTTACAGCTTTATACCTATCAAACAAAAATCTCCATTCCCTAGTGGAATGTAGCCAGCGCATGCGCTTCATAATTGTCACTGTGTATTTGTTGTTCATCTGCTCTCACCCTAGACCTTGGAGCGGCCAGTTCACAGGTCCGCAGCGAATCAGAATCCCTTTCTCAGGTACAACAAAAGCCTGGTACAGGGGGCGTTATATAGAAGACATATCCAGGAGATCTCAGAGACGTGGACTGGAGCAGGGGGCGTTATATAGAAGACATATCCAGGAGATCTCAGAGATGTGGACTGGAGCAGGGGGCGTTATATAGCAGACATATCCAGAAGATCTCAGAGACGTGGACTGGAGCAGGGGGCGTTATATAGAAGACATATCCAGAAGATCTCAGAGACGTGGACTGGAACAGGGGGCGTTACATAGAAGACATATCCAGGAGATCTCAGAGACGTGGACTGGAGCAGGGGGGCGTTACATAGAAGACATATCCAGGAGATCTCAGAGACGTGGACTGGAACAGGGGGCGTTATATGGAAGACAGATCCAGGAGATCTCAGAGACGTGGACTGGAACAGGGGGCGTTATATGGAAGACAGATCCAGAAGATCTCAGAGATGTGGACTGGAGCAGGGGACGTTATATAGTAGACATATCCAGGAGATCTCAGAGACGTGGACTGGAGCAGGGGGCGTTATATAGAGGATAAATCCAGTAGATCTCAGAGACGTGAACTGGAGGAGGGGGCGTTATATAGAAGACATATCCAGGAGATCTCAGAGATGTGGACTGGACCAGGGGGTGTTATATAGAAGACATATCCAGGAGATCTCAGAGATGTGGACTGGACCAGGGTGTGTTATATAGAAGACATATCCAGGGGATCTCAGAGACGTGGACTGGAGCAGGGGGCGTTATATAGAAGACATATCCAGGAGATCTCAGAGACGTGGACTGGAGCAAGGGGCGTTATATAGAAGACATATCCAGGGGATCTCAGAGATGTGGACTGAAGCAGGGGGTGTTATATAGAAGACATATTCAGGAGATCTGAGACGTGGACTGGAGCAGGGGGCATTATATAGAAGACATATCAAGGAGATCTCAGAGACGTGGACTGGAGGAGGGGGGTTATATAGAAGACATATCCAGGAGATCTCAGAGACGTGGGCTGGAACAGGGGGTATTATATAGAAGACATATCCAGGAGATCTTATAGAACGGCTAAAGAAAATTCACAAGTAAAGTGACTGAAATAAATAATAGTAAAATACAATGAGGTATAATCACCAACCCATATCACAGGCACGTCTGTAGGGAATGTGTCCTCCCGAAGTGCATTTAAGCTGCCGCCTTTGTCTTGAGGGTGGTGTACCTCCCAAAGAGGCAGATCACTCTGCTGCTGTGGGGCCTGTGGAGAAAGCCCCCCCCCCCCCATAGTGGAGGATAGGCCCAACCCACTAATTAACCTTCAATACTGGCTCCCATCCAGCTTCAGCCTAGAATTCCTATCGTCAGTGGAAAAGCTACAGGACCTTTGATGTCATCACAGCTCCTGTACATCAAGGGAACTGCCAGAGAATAGTGTAGTTCCCAGGTTAGATAGGTGCATCCGCCACAGGTTCTTCAACCCCTGACAGCAAGGATTAGAAGTGAACAATTTGCTGTGCATTGATCCATAGAGATTGGAATGCAGTGATAAGAGGAGGTTCTCCACTCTTCTCTTTATCCCCCCCACCCCCATGTCCTGTTTTACTCATTGCTCTTATATAATAGAGAGCACACTGTGTGCAAAACCATCAGTTTTTTTGGAACAGACTCTGATAGAATCTGCAACGCTCACGTAAAAGAGTCCTACTGTTTGATTCAGGGGTGTTGGAAATTGGACCCCGATATTGATCTCACATTGATGACCTAGTTTGAGTACATGGTGTAACAAGAAATGACTGGACCCCACAGCAAATGTTTGAACGCCTCTCAGCAACTTCTTTACCACCCCTAAACTTGTGGCTACTTAAAATCGCTCTGTTAGACCAAGCCTGGCAGCTGCTCTTCCCGTTTCCTACAATGTCACTATATAGTACTGTTGAAGGTGCCCAGACAATAGAATATGTCAGTCCTTCTCCAGAGTGGGCCCCTTCTAAATTTGGACCCCAAAGCAGAAGCTTACACTATAGCTACGTCCCTGTGCCAGAACCCTTTAATGATGGCATTTCATCATGCCACTTATTAAAAATACATCTATTAAACGTCAAAATCTGCGTGGTCGTGAAGGGCTGTCAAACAAAATCTGCCAACCCAATGTCTGTCTAAACAGTAATAACTGACAACATCTTTTATAAGCTGTAGGGTCTTGTGAAAGTGTGACATAGCATGAAACTGCTTTGACCTCCGTTTCAGAACGGGAATTCAAAAGATATAAGTATGAATAAGCTTATGCTGGATAAGTGAATAAATATATTTACAGAGTGTGATTAAATATAAGATAACACAGACAAATCACATACAGAATAATAAAATCTAAATAAACATCACTAGCCAAAAGGGTAGGACTCCAGTCACTATGCCATAGCACATGGCCGACACCTGAGGGTCTACAAGAGAGGGCTAATCAGTAATTACATCCTACCTAGGATGAAGTTCCAACTGGTGTCCCACCTAACAGTTATTGTTTTTTACATGGGATTTTGTAGGATTTTCCATCGTCTCATCTTCTTTCCATTCAGGTTCCTACAATATAGGACCCGCTCAGTGGATATCTTCTATATAAGATCCTTCTCCTGATTGACCCGTCAAGGATGGACACGGACAAGATGGCAGAGAGTATAATAAATCTCACCCTAGAGATCCTCTTCCGGCTTACTGGAGAGGTGAGAGGTTCTGATGATGTCACATTACATCATCTTATCTATGTTACTAACAGATGGACATGACTGGAGAGGTGAGGGACTCTGGAGATGTATGGAGTGATATTTATTACTGTGTCTCTCCATAACCAGGACTACACAGTAGTGAAGAAGACCTCTAGTGGGCGCTGTCAGGACCCTGTGTCTGAAGGATGGGGAAGAACCCTGAGCCCAATCATGGAGCCTCCACCTCACCCCCTGATACATGAGGAAACCAATAGAGAGAAGATCCTAGAACTCACCAACAAGATGATTGAGCTGCTGACTGGAGAGGTGACAATGCTGGGAATACTGGGACATTATACAGGAACGCTATGAAGGGATCTGGGTGATGACTGTATCATTGTGTTATCAGGTTCCTATAAGGTGTCAGGATGTCACCGTCTATTTCTCCATAGAGGAGTGGGAGTATTTAGAAGAACACAGAGATCAGTACAAGGACGTCATGATGGAGGATCACCGACTCCTCACATCACCAGGTGAGACTAAATATACACGTCCTCTCATTATTTGTATGTAAGGAATGAATTCAGTCACTGGATGTGTTTCCTACAGTTAAAGAAGAGAGTACTACACCGGAGAGATGTATCAGTCCTAATCTTTCACAGGATGGTTCAGAAGAACATCACAATGTCCCACAAGATGATCAGGTAGATGAAGATAAGGTCTCATGAAATGTTCCCTATGATCTGTAGAAGGCTGTGAAGATCCTGCGTTCAGTCTTGTTGCATCCACCAGTATTATATGTTATATGTTGTATAATGAGTAATGTGGAGATGGCAGCTGACCATAGCTTTCTGGTTCTTCTCACAATTTACAGACTTTAGAGTTGGGTTCCTCTGTGAAGTGCTGCAGCCTTTTTGTGGTTGCACAAGGGCGGGACTACAGTTCTCGGAGCAGTTCTCAGCTGGAACCATGTGATACTACAACTTGTCAACCAGTGTTGATTTATGCACAGATTGTCAGCTTTTGCCTGACCTACAGTGCATCTTTATATATCCAGGAGGCTACTCACTTCCTATAGCCTGCCCTGCCTGGGAATTTCAGAGTGCACCATTCACTGAGAAAGGAGTTCTATTTATGATAATAAGTATTCACCTCTCATGTATTCTCTGATTTCCTAATTCTTTAAACAGTGCTCTATAGAGTGTTTCATTAATAATAGATAATCAGTCCTCACCTCTCCTGTGTTCTCTCCTGTCCTTATACTATAGACAGTGATAAGCAGGGTGATCTAGTGGTGATAGATAATCAGTCCTCACCTCTCCTGTGTACTCTCCTGTCCTTATACTATAGACAGTGATAGGCAGGGTGATCTAGTGGTGATAGATAATCAGTTCTCACCTCTCCTGTGTTCTCTCCTGTCCTTATACTATATACAGTGATAATCAGGGTGTTCTAGTGGTGATAATCAGTTCTCACCTCTCCTGTGTTCTCTCCTGTCCTTATACTATATACAGTGATAAGCAGGGTGATCTAGTGGTGATAGATAATCGGTTCTCACCTCTCCTGTGTTCTCTCCTGTCCTTATACTATAGACAGTGATAATCAGGGTGTTCTAGTGGTGATAGATAATCAGTTCTCACCTCTCCTGTGTTCTCTCCTGTCCTTATACTATAGACAGTGATAATCAGGGTGTTCTACTGGTGATAGATAATCGGTTATCTCCTCTCCTGTGTTCTCTCCTGTCCTTATACTATACACAGTGATAAGTAGGATGTTCTAGTGGTGATAGATAATCAGTTCTCATCTCTCCTGTGTTCTTTCCTGTCCTTATACTATAGACAGTGATAAGCAGGGTGTTCTAGTGGTGATAGATAATCAGTTCTCGCCTCTTCTGTGTTCTCTCCTGTCCATATACTATACACAGTGATAAGTAGGATGTTCTAGTGGTGATAGATAATCAGTTCTCACCTCTCCTGTGTTCTTTCCTGTCCTTATACTATAGACAGTGATAAGCAGGGTGTTCTAGTGGTGATAGATAATCAGTTCTCGCCTCTTCTGTGTTCTCTCCTGTCCTTATACTATAGACAGTGATAAGCAGGGTGTTCTAGTGGTGATAGATAATCAGTTCTCACCTCCCCTGTCCTTTTACTATACACAGTGATAAGCAGGGTGTTCTAGTGGTGATAGATAATCAGTTCTAACCTCTCCTGTGTTCTCTCCTGTCCTTATACTATACACAGTGATAAGCAGGATGTTCTAGTGGTGATAGATAATCAGTTCTCACCTCTCCTGTGTTCTCTCCAGTCCTTATACTATAGACAGTAATATGCAGGGTGTTCTAGTGGTGATACATAATCAGTTCTCACCTCTCCTGTGTTCTCTCTCCTGTCCTTATACTATAGACAGTGATAAGCAGGGTGTTCTAGTGGTGATAGATAATCAGTTCTCACCTCCCCTGTCCTTTTACTATACACAGTGATAAGCAGGGTGTTCTAGTGGTGATAGATAATCAGTTCTAACCTCTCCTGTGTTCTCTCCTGTCCTTATACTATACACAGTGATAAGCAGGATGTTCTAGTGGTGATAGATAATCAGTTCTCACCTCTCCTGTGTTCTCTCCAGTCCTTATACTATAGACAGTAATATGCAGGGTGTTCTAGTGGTGATACATAATCAGTTCTCACCTCTCCTGTGTTCTCTCCTGTCCTTATACTATAGACAGTGATAAGCAGGGTGTTCTAGTGGTGATAGATAATCAGTTCTCACCTCTCCTGTGTTCTCTCCTGTCCTTATACTATAGACAGTGATAAGCAGGGTGTTCTAGTGGTGATAGATAATCAGTTCTCACCTCTCCTGTGTACTCTCCTGTCCTTATACTATAGACAGTGATAAGCAGGGTGTTCTAGTGGTGATAGATAATCAGTTCTCCTGTGTTCTCTCCTGTCCTTATACTATATACAATGATAAGCAGGGTGTTCTAGTGGTGATAGATAATCAGTTCTCACCTCTCCTCTGTTCTCTCCTGTCCTTATACTATAGACAGTATTAAGCAGGGTGTTCTAGTGGTGATAGATAATCAGTTCTCACCTCTCCTGTGTTCTCTCCTGTCCTTATACTATACACAGTGATATGCAGGGTACGCACAGTCCTGCACTGGCTAGCAAGGCAACACGTGTACAAACAATGTAATATTATACATACACACAATTTAATGTTACTGATGGAATATAAGTAGTGGTAGCTTAACACCTCTTATCCAATCCAGTACTGAGCCACGCCCCCTGCACTGATCACATGACGGTGACGTCACCCCAGGTCCTTAGTGTTGTCCAAGGTTCGGGTTCATTGTAGAATCCCCTTATGGATTCCAAATGCCGTTATGGTCCGTGGTAGTGGAATCCATAACGGGATTCTTCGATAACCCGAACTTTGGACGCCGAACTTAAAATACAAGTTCACTCAATTCTAAATATAAGAGCTACTCTCCCTGCATTGCAAACTTCTGGTTGGAATAACGAAGCAATCAGATTGGATTTATACAGGAGACCTGCAAATATTTGGGTCAGATAAGGCCTGTTCTCTGGTTATTTTTGGTCATCATTCTAATTACTGATCTTCTCTGGTCATATAAAACCTTCCACACGACTTCTCCAACCGTCTAATGACTTCTACAATATTTCTTTCACAGCTTGTGAATCCGGGTGAAGATCTGAACATTATATATGTTACAGAGACAGATGTGAGGGGCGATGAGCAGAGTATAGAGGACATTCCTACAGATAACCGCCCAGGTAAGTAGTGACCACTAAGTAAAGCAGAGAAGACTCACAGATTCTACTCCTTCACTGGATGATACAATTTTATGTAAAATTTTTAGGTTCTGTCTTCTTTTATTTTTTCAGCTTTATATTCACCAATTCAGTTAAAATTCAAATTAAATATGGATGAAAATGTGATAGCGTTACAGGTGATCGGTCATATGGGCACAATTCAGTCTGATTCAGTTGAATGGGTCTGAGCTGTAATGCCAAGTACAGCCACTATCCAATAGACGGCGCTGTGCTTGGTAAGCTGTGAGGAGGCTTTGTATTACCTGGAGCTCCAGTGGGCACTGAGGCTTCCTAAGACAGCTGATTGGTGGGGGTGCAGCGACCGGACCTCTGCTGATCTCATATTGATGACCTATGCTGAGGAAAATCTTGGAGAACCCCTTTAATGTTTTGCAAATTATGAAAAAAAGTTGAAAAAAAATAAGTGAAAAAAGTGGAAACAAAAAACTCATTATTTAGTATCAAGTATGACAGCAAAGTGCATAAATACATTCACATACTCACCTTGGCATCAGGGAGGTTACTAAAAATTGAGGAATGCCACGCTGAATGCATTTAGGTAAGCAAATCATGAAGATCTGCTGCTGGTACCTAACTTTCCAATTGCTGACCAATGGGAGGCAAGCAGGACTAGTGTAAGGTTTTTGCCACCCTAGGCAAAAGCTAATTTTGCCGCCCCTTGACTCCGCCTATTGACCACACCCTTTGACCCGCCCTTTGTTTGTCAGCCACCTATTTATACAGACTGTACCCTTCATTGTGGTAAGGCCAGATTTTCTCCTCCAGCTACATACCATGTCATCCACAGATCCCCGCCCAATGCCACCTCCTAGCTAATTTATTCACTTCACTTGCCTCTGTGTAATTGCAAAGAAGCGCCTTAATCTCGCACAGGTGCACTGGAAGACAGCGCATGTGCACTTCACTTGACGATGCCTCTACCAGTGTGCCTGTGCGAGATTACGGTGCTTTTCTGCAATTACACAGAGGCAAGTGAAGTGAATAACCTAGCTTGGGCCCCTAAGCGCTCGGGTGGCTGCACCATGAGGGGGGCCGGCGATCCTGGCGGCGCCCCTTCCCAAGGGGTGCCCTACGCGGCTGCAAGTCCAGAAACACTGCAGGAAATGGTAGCACATTTCGGCCATGTAGGCTGCTGACAGTAGCACAAGCAACATGCGGCCTTGTGCTGTCCTGTTGAAAAACAGCTTCTGGGACATTTTGGAGGAATGACTGTACCACTGGTTCCACGGCCAAATCAATGTAAATCCAACCTGTAAGTGTATCCAAATTAGAAGGACCTGGCTACTGTACATTATGCCACTCCACACCATAATCCCAGGATTAGGATTGGTATGCCAGTCTTTTGTGAAGACTTTTTCATGGCGTTGCCTATGTGGTCTTCAGACCCATCTCTAGCCCTGAATTGTATCCGAGACAGAAGCAGGACTCATTGCTGAAGGGGATAGACCTCTGCAGCCTCCATTGAGGTTTGTTGTGCTCCATGATAGCCTTTGAGAGAGGTGGAGTGAGGTCATTGGAACACCTGTAGTTGTAACTTGTAGCTGAATGTTATACAATGGTCTTCTCATCATTTGTGTGTAGTGATGTGCATGAGTGATACAGTTCAGTTCAAGGGTTTTGTCCTCCTCGATCTGCAACAATTGGTGATAACTGGCACGTCGATGACCAGACGGCAGCACAATCATCACACAACAACGTGATCCAATTGTTGAGGTTTCATGTGGCTAAGAAAACTTTACATTTAATCTGGCTATAATGTCCCTGCCACATGCCGCAGACTGAAACTGGGTGGTTTACAATTTCATCATCTGCAGATCTTCTCCACTCCTGCTACCTCCTCTATTATGATAACCTCACGGCTTGTCGTTTTCCGCCTTGCAATTTCAGTGTTGAGGAGTGTATGTCCCTTTGCACTCGAGGGTTATCAAGTTTTTTACAGAAATCATGTTACATTTTGCTTCTTCCGTCAAATCTATTACTGATTTTAAAGCTTGAGCAAATTTTGGAATGCAGGTAGCAGGGATCAACCGATTATCGGATTTACCGATATTATCGGCCGATATTCAGGATTTTTAAAGTTATCGGTATCGGCATCTGCCTTGCCGATATACCGATAATGAATCACGAACATGGAACGCGCTACTGTCAGTGCGAAGGAAGCAGTGTCTCCTTCCCCCCCTGCTGCCGCTGCTGCCGCCAATGAGAGGAGAAGAGGAGGGGCTGTGGCCACTGTGCCACCAATGAGGTTAACTCACTTATTCATTTAAATTTAACAGGAGGCGGGAGCTGGCTGCAGAATCATATAGCCGCACCGGACCTCTATGAGTAGTAGCTGTGATCCGCGGCAGTTAACCCCTGCTGCACCTGAGAGGTTAACTGCTGCGGATCGCAGCTACCTCTCATAGAGGTCGGGTCGGGCTGTATTTGAATTAATGGGCAAGTTCATTGGTGGCGCTGTGCACTCTCCCCACCACACCTCAGTATTAAAAACATTGGTGGCGCAGTGCGCCCTCCCCCCACCCCCCAATATTAAGAACATTGGTGGCAGTGGCCACAGGATCCCTTCTCCCCTCCTCTTCATTGGTGGCAGTGGCAGCTTCTGAATGGAGCCCCAGCAGTGTAATACTGGGGCTCCGATCGGTTACCATGGCAGCCAGGACGCTACTGAAGCCCTGGCTGCCATGGGGGCTCCCTGCTGCTGTCTGAACAGAGGACAGGGCAGCAGGGGAGTGTGAGGTCCTATTCACCATAATAGAGATCTATCAGGGTGAGTAGGACAAGGGATCAAAAGATCCCAGGTTCTACCCCTAAGGGGGAAAAAGTTATTAAATAAAATAAAAAAGTGACATTGTGTGTGTATATATATATATATAATGGCATCTCTTCATTTAACAGCATTTAAAATGCACAGAATATCGGTATAAATTATCAGCTATCGGCCTGAAAGTTCGCAGATTATCGGTACCGGCTCTAAAAAATCTATATCGGTCGATCCCTAGCAAGTAGGTCTATAAAAAAAAAATTGAATATTTTTTAGTTCAATAATTAGAAAAGATATGGTCCTAGGAATCCTCCTGACATGTACTGCCTGGTGATGGAGCTAAATTCCTTTTCTCGCTTTTTCCTATGTATTGTTATTGGCTACTGTAATTTATTCTCATCCTGACCACACTCCTGCCTTGTCTTTTGAATTGTATATCAGGAATCTATTCTCCTTCTGTCTTTGATCCTTGGCCACGTTTCTGAACATGCTCTTGTCCTTTTGGCCAGTTGCACTTTGACAGAGCTCCTAGTGACGAGCCTTGGCTCCTGCGTGACCTCCACCTCTTCCGCCGAAATGCACACGTCACTCAGATGACCTGGATCCCATGTGAGGTCTAGGACCTCGTCATCCTCAACATCATCTCCTACCCACTATTCATTCCTGCCCTCCTTACCGGTCTGCACACTGTAGAAAGCCGCAGCATTTGACACCTGTGTTTCGTCATCATCGGAGACGTGCTCTGGTGGTCTTCTCATGTCCTCATCCTCAAACATAAGAGGTTGGGCATCAGTGCACTCAATCTCTTCCACTTCTCGGCAGAGCAAGGTGGATGGCCCACAAAAACCCCGCCAGCATAGTCGTCAAAAAGCATAAGTGGCTGCTGCATGACTTGGAGCTCAGACTGCTTGGCTGATGTGCATGGGGGTGAGGTGGAAGATGTCCATGGTCTGCAGGTGCCAACTCTGAGCTTTCAGCAGGGGACCGGGTGGGAGACAATGTGCAGGAACTAGAGCCACTGTCAGCCATCCTATCTGTAATTGTTCAGGCCTCACCATTTGTAGAGCAGTATTTGGGTCTACAAAATGACGCAGAAGGTCCTGTCGCCTGTGTGCACTAGAGGAAGGTGTTTCATTTGGGCGTGTAGCTGGCACAGATCGACAACATCCTCTCCTTGCAGCAGGAGCTCCACCAACACCAGCAGCACCACGGCCATGCCCCTTATTTGATGCTCTCCTCTTTTTATGGTCGCCCTCAAATTGGCTCACAGACAAACATTTGTATTTCTGTGCCATGGGTGCAAATGAGGTGTATCCCCCCCTCCCCCACCCCCAAAATGGCTTTATGTCACTGACACAATTTACAGAATGATTAACAATTCTATTTCTGTGTGACGGATGCAAAGGCGGGGTTTTAGACCCCCAAAATTAGCTTTATGTCACGGACACAATTAACAGACTAAGTATTGGATTTCTGTTGCACAGGAGGTGTATTGCACCGATCACAAATGTCTAGAGGTCACCCACAGACTAAACAGCCACAATAAAAGCCTAACAGTGTCCCTCACTGCAGCAGCGTCCTGTCCCTATACTAGTCAGAGCAGAATGGTGGCGCACCATGTGATCCGGAATTTATGCATGCAGGGTCTAATGGTGCACTGGCCAATCACATCTGAGCCAATACTAGGCATGACTGTGATGGCTTTCAAGTGCTCACAGCTTAAAAGCTTGTTGATTGGCTGCGCTGCAGCCTTTCAACAAGCTTTATTTAAAATTTAAACACGAACTTTCGCTCCAATGTCTGTGGTCGGTTCCGGTGGCCGGACACTGTAATGTTCGGTACGCACATGTACATTCTGGTCCGGGTTCGCTCATCCCTAATCAGTATTACACCTGAAATGAATTTCAAGAAAATCATTCATCGCTAGTGATACACTTTTGATTATCTTTGGATGGTGCGTGTTAGAGATGAGAGAAGTTTTGAAAAATGAAAATCAAACGATCGGATGTAATTCTTAAAGAAGTTCCATTTGTCCTGAATCACTATTCATTATATGTAGCAGGCTGCTGCAGTTAGCCCACTCCATACATGGTGGGTCCCAGCTGTATCATATAGAAGACAGCCGGCCGCAATGATGGGGAACGGCAATTGCACCACCCCCGTCATTTAACCCCTTAGATGACATGATCAACATTGATCAAGGCATCTGTTAGGCAGAGGGATGCAGTTCCCTCTGCCTTCCGATCTGAGCCCCCACAGTGAAATCTCAGGGCTCCGATCGGTTACCATTTCAGCCTCAAAGCTTGTAAATATTTCCTTGGCTCTCATAGTATCCTCCCTGCTGCACTGTGTCAAAATTCTATTCACCCTAATAGATCCAAAGATCCCAGGTACTAGCCCCCTAAGGGAGTTAAAAGTTATGATTTTAAAAATAAAAAGTAAAAGTTTAAATCATCCCCCTGATTTCTATATTCCAAGTCTAAAATGTAAAAAATATGTATCATATTTTTCGCCCTTTAAGACGCACTGGCCCATAAGACACACCTAGGTTTTTGAGGAGGAAAATAGGAAATAAAAATCTAAACAAAAGGTGTGCTTTTGGTGGGTTTTGAACTAATAGTGGTCTATGGATGACACTTATGGGGGGGGATCTGTGGATGGCACTGTTATGGGGGATCTGTGGATGGCACTGTTATGGGGGATCTGTGGATGGCACTGTTTTGGGGGCATCTGTGGATGGCACTGTTATGGGGGATCTGTGGATGGCACTGTTTTCGGGGCATCTGTGGATGGCACTGTTATGGGGGATCATTATGGGGGCATCTGTGGATGACACTGTTATGGGGGCATCTGTGGATGACACTGTTATGGGGAATCATTATGGGGGCATCTGTGGACGGCACTGTTATGTGGGCATCTGTGGATGGCACTGTTATGTGGGCATCTTTGGATGGCACTGTTATGTGGGCATCTGTGGATGGCACTGTTATGGGGAATCATTATAGGGGCATCTGTGAATGGCACTGTTATGTGGGCATCTGTGGATGGCACTGTTATGGGGCATCTGTGGATGGCACTGTTATGGGGAATCATTATGGGGGCATCGGTGGATGACACTGTTATGGGGGCATCTGTGGATGGCACTGTTATGGGGGCATCTATGATGGCATGACACTGCTATAGGGGGATCTGTGGATGGCACATATATAGCATCTTATGCTATGTGTCATCCACAGATGCCCCCATAACAGTGTCCCTGTGTAGTGAGGGGGACCGGTGCAGTCATTATATTCTACTACACTGGGCCCCGCTCACTGTAGTATAATCATATCTAACCTGAAAGTATTGTTGAACTATTCAAATTATCTGAAATCCAGCGCCTGTACTATTTACTACTAACCTTGTAGCAGGCAGGAGGCCGGGCGAGCGCTGGCAGCGTGACTCACTACGTCACACGCCTGCGCCGCCTGCTTCATTCATAAAGTGGGCAGAGCAGGCGCGTGACCTAGTGAGTTACGCTGTAACCCGCCCGGTCTGGCTCCTGCGCCTGCTACGAAGTTAGTAGTAAGGAGTACAGGCGCTGGATTTCAGGTGATTTGAATAGTTTAACAATACCTACAGGTTAGATATGATTATACTACAGTGAGCGGGGCCCGGTGTAGTAGAATACAGTGACTGCACCGCTCCCCTCTGCCTTTACAGAACCAGATGCTGGCCCTCAGCCCCTCCTCCCTCTCAGCTGATACACCAGCCGGTCGCGATGTTGCGTGGCAGGGTCTCAGTGATTGCTGCATTCGCCCCATAAGACGCACTGGGGGGGGGTAATGCGTCTTATAGGGCGAAAAATACCGTACTAATTACCAAATGGTATTTCACTTGGATCAAAATGGCCGCTGAATTATTGCCATAAGGGAGAGGAGCATAAAAACTAGTAGCTGCCATATAATATGTCAAACAGGGGCTGTTGCTTGTCTGGGGTTTGGCTGGATAGGTGGGCCCACAATTTACTAACTAATGCAGTTGTGGCCAGCAATCTTTTTATCAACATTTTTTTGTAATTTTTTTTAATTTTTATAAATACTATCAAGCAATATAATTGTTTTCTTTTTCTGTAGTATTACATTGTCTGTTTCGTTATTCTGTGGGGTCAAAACATATGACATTACACTCCTGAGGGCTCATGCACACGACCTTGTATTTTGTGGTCTGCAAAAAACACAGTTGACGTCTGTGTGACATCCGTATTGCATCCGTTTTTTCTTTTGCGGATCCGTTGTAACAATGCCTATCCTTGTCCGCAAAGCGGACAAGAATCGGACATGTTCTATCTTTTTTGTGGAATGACCATGCGGATATACGGAAACAGAATGCACACGGAGTCAACATGTTCTATTTTTTTGTGGTGCGGAGGGATCACGGACCCATTCAAGTTGCAGTCCCTAATGCACAGAACAGCCGTGTGCATGAGGCCTTACTGAGCGTCCGCTCATCTTCTCATCCGGGCCTGCCTTGTTAGACTGCCTGTTGAGTCTGATGCATAGTAAAGTCTTTGTATAGAATAATAGATTAAGTATAAACGGCGCAGCCGGTGAGCAACACAGTTATATATTACAACTCCCTTTAATACTGAGTGTGATGCACAGTAAATATATATATATAGATATATATATACAGATTAAGTATTAATGATGCAGCAGGTGAAGAAGATAAATGCGGCAAATATAGTCTGATGCACAGTATGTCTGTATAACGGAACAGATTAAGTATGAATGGCGTGGCAGTGGAACAAGATGCACAAGGTGACTACACTCAGCCTAGACTGTCCCGACAGTCTCCCTGTGCTCTCCCTACAGTCTAAAAAAAAACTCTCCATATGATCTCCCTGCACTCTCGCATATTCTTTAACTCTTTGTAGTAACACTGTCCCTAGCGCATTTGCACTTTATTCATTTATTTTACACACATTAGCATCAAGTTGTTCCCAATAACTACCATAGCGGCAGACCATGCGACTGCTATGAGGCACAGGGCAAGAGGGGGCCCAGTCTTAGTTGGGCTAATCTCCTCTTCTACTGGAGATGAAAACTTGGTCAGCTAAAGGAACAACTTTTAGCAAAAGAGGCAAGGGTCATTGAAAAGGGTTTAGACAGAAACCTTCTGTCCTGTGTGGGGAGCCTGGTTTGATCCTTGCTATGGGGCCCTTACTTCTCTATGTACGCCACTGCCAATGAGGCTCACAATCTAAGTTCCCTACCAATACGTCTTGGGAGTGTGGGGAGAAAATGGAGAACCCGGAGGAAACCCACACAAACACGGGGAGAACATACAAACATGCAGGTGTTGTCCATGGTTGGATTTGAACCTAGGACCTCAGCGCTGCAAGGCTCCAGTACTAACCACCAAGCCACCATGCTGCCCACTTCTCATGTCTCTCCCTATGCAAAGGGCAATGGCCAGGGCCTGCTCCAGGTTCATGTGGGCCCTTGGGCGATAAATCCCAGTGGGCCCCCTTGAGGCATTTTATTACACTTACATGTCCCCCTGTGGCTCCCACATGGTAAAATGGCCCCCAGTGGCCACTATACAGTATAATGACCACTAGTGGCCCTTCACACAGTATAATGACCCCAATGTCCCCCCACGCAGTATAATAAACCCCAGTGGCCCCATACACACAATACAATGACCCCACAGTGGCCCTCTATTCAGAATAATAACCCTCAGTCGCCCCCTATTCAGAATAATGACCCACAGTGGCCCCACACTGAGGGTTATACTGTATGGATGGAACACTGGGGATCATTATATTGAATGGGGGCTCTGGGGGTCATTATACTGAATGGAGGGTCAATGGGGATCATTATACTAAATGGGGGCACTGGGGGTCATTATACTGTGAAAGGTGCTCTCACAGTGTAATGACCCCCCAGTGGCCCCCTCACATACTTATTATTGTTGGAGCACAGGGGAACCGGCGGTCCTGTCATTTGCTAACCGCAGCTATCTCCCTGCGCTCCTTCTCTCCTCCGGCCCACTGCAGCAGTGAGACACACGTCAAGACGTCACCGCTGGGCCGGGCCTGGAGGAGAGAAGGAGCTGTGCAGTGATGTAGCTAGAACTGACTGGGCACCACAGCAAATTTAAGTGCGCTCCCCCCCCCCACCCCCCTTTCCCCCCCAGTGGGTTCACATCACGTTTTTCCTATCAGTTTGATGTATACAAATGTGCAGCGCTCCACGATTTTGTATCCTGCAGAGTCCAGTAAAAAATGCATACGTTAACATATATGTTTTTGTACAATAAAACTATATGGTGAACAGCCGCCACTGTACGGCATCGGTCTGAGGCATCTGTTAACGTATACATTTTTGGTATACATTAAATGGATGGTAAAAATGGGATGTGAACCCAGCCTTAGTGTCAGACTAAGCACCAGTACTCAGCGGAGCAGTGAAGGGAGGCCGCCATGTACTGACAGAGCACAGCCTGGTCCTGGGGTATTGCGTAAGTGAAATGACAGCAGCTCCCTGCACTCTAGCAATGAGCGCTTCCATCTGTATTGATGGAACTACTCATAGCAGCTCAGTGGGCCCCGCACTTGCCCGCGTATGCCGGGTGCTGACACCGGCCCTGGCAATGGCGGAGACCGTGCGGTATGAGGCTTTTATAGGGCTGTGACATCACAGGGGATGACTATCTGACTATCTGAGAGCTGGCTCCACGGCATTATGGATGATCCCGTGTTCACTTTGGAAAACGTGCAGGCACCATATTAAGGAGAAAAACTATTCGTGACCATGAAGTGTGAAGAAATTCGGAACTCATTGCAAATAAAAATATTTGGAAACTTTGGACGCTTCTATTTGTTCAACACTAATGTACATATATGAATCGCAAGCGCTTAATTTAAATCCACGAAAAATTGAAGATGTTATGGTGTGGGCCATGCAGTTTGTGTACTTGAGAGTGACAGGACTGAGATTTGGAGAGACCTCAGTGTGCACAGGGTCCTAGCTGCAGTGATGATGTTCGGGTCACAGGATTATTCTTTGGCGCTATATATAGTTTGTGTAATCGGGAAAGGCTGCAGGATAAGGCTCCATTCACACAACCATTTTTAGAATGAATTGAAGTCAATGAAGCTATTCACATGGCTATTCGCAGCCTTGTACTTTCTGTGCATTTTTTTTATATGGAAATGTTATACAATTTTAATAGAATTTTATGGTATATTATTCATCAATAATAAAATGTGTTTTATTCTTGTCAGATGACTGTACCTGGAACTCAGAGAAACATCTGGTATCTTCACATTTGAAAGCCACATATGAAGAGCATGCCAATATCCAAGATATATCTTCATCCAATCACAGCAACAATGCATCATTTGATCCTTTTAAACAGGTCCAATCTTCTCATTCAGGAAGAGGTGTTAAACATCAAACAGCTTACATAAGAGAGAAGCCATTTTCTTGTTTAGAATGTGGGAAATGGTTTTACCATAAATCCAATCTTGTTATGCATCAGAGAAGTCACACAGGGAAGTATCCATTTTCATGTTCAGAATGTAGGAAATGTTTTCACCACAAATCATCTCTTGATACACATCAGAGAATTCACACAGGGGAGAAGCCATTTTCATGTTCTGAATGTGGTAAAGGTTTTAAGCAGAAATCAGCTCTTGTTACACATCAGAGAATTCATACAGGGGAGAAGCCGTTTTCATGTTCAAAATGTGGGAAATGCTTTAAGCATAAATCAGCTATTGTTGCACATCAGAGAGTTCACACAGGGGAGAGACCATTTTCATGTTTAGAATGTGGGAAATGTTTTCACCAGAATTCTGACCTGGTTATTCATCAGAGAATTCACACAGGAGAGAAGCCATTTTCATGTTCAGAATGTGGGAAATGTTTTCACTCTAATTCATCTCTTCTTACACATAAAAGAATTCACACAGGAGAGAAACCATTTTCATGTTCAGAATGTGGTAAATTGTTTCACCAGAATTCAGATCTTGTTATTCATCAGAGAGTTCACACTGGAGAGAAGCCATTTTCATGTCCAGAATGTGGGAAATGTTTTCACTGTAATTCAAATCTTCTTAAACATCAGATAATTCACAGAGTTGAGAAGCCATTTTCATGTTCAGAATGTGGTAAATGTTTTCACCGTAATTCATATCTTGTTAAACATCAGAGAATTCACACAGGAGAGAAGCCATATTCATGCTCAGAATGTGGTAAATGTTTTTACCAGAATTCCGATCTTGTTGTTCATCAGAGAATTCACACAGGGGAGAAGCCATTTTCATGTTCAGAATGTGGGAAATGTTTTCACAAGAAATCATATCTTGTTAATCATCAGAGAAATCACACAGGAGAGAAGCCATTTTCATGTTCAGAATGTGGGAAATGTTTTAACCAGAAATCAGACCTTGTTAATCATCAGAGAATTCACACAGGGGAGAAGCCATTTTCATGTTCAGAATGTGGGAAATGTTTTAACCAGAAATCAGACCTTGTTAATCATCAGAGAAGTCACATAGGGGAGAAGCCATTTTCATGTTCAGACTGTGGGAAATGTTTTAAACACAAATCAACTCTTATTGTACATCAGAGAATTCACACAGGGGAGAAGCCATATTCATGTTCAGAATGTGGTAAAAGTTTTAAGCATAAATCAGCTCTCGTTGTACATCAAAGAATTCACACAGAAGAGAAGCCATTATCATGTTCATAACGTGGGAAATGTTTTAAAGGAAATCAGGTCTAGTTACACATCAAAAAACTCACACAGAAGAGAAGCCATCTTTATGCTTAGCTAATTAGTGACCACCCTCTTTTTTTATAGGGAGATAAAACAGTACCTTGCTTTCATTTACCAGAGGTAGCTGAAGGCTTGGAGCGATGATTGGGACCACTGGGAGAGCTCTCTAAACATACATGGTCAAAGGACAGATACAGTTAAAAGATCTACCTATTCCAGCCCCGGTCTGTTCTACTCCTATAAGTATTTGTAACATTAAAAAGAAATGGGCATTACATGAAATATGGACTTGTCAGGAAACCGTCAGCTCTGGTCTTACTGGGCACATTTCATCAGTAATGTGCAAGTTCTCCCAACAAGTGACCCAGGCTAGGATTGCCTAATTATATAGAAGCCATTACTCACCCTCGTAAGGCCCCTTTCAAACGAACCAGTTCAATGCATTGCATCATAAATCAATATAATACTATGCGATCCATCAGTGCTGGGAGGTCAGGACGGGTGCTCTCGCTGACACACTCTGCGAGTCCAATGCATGGAACTCGCTAGTTTGAAAGGGGGCTAAAGGAATGTCATTTTAATCTGTGCACCCTGACCAAAATGTTCCTGTAGATAAATCCAACAAGTGGGGTCCCCGCCACCCCTGTATTTGTAGAAGTCATAAGGTTCACGCTTCTCACATGAATTTACCAGTGGGTGAATGCTTGATTATTTTCTTGTTGTATGTTCCACCAGCTCTGGATTGTTTAGTTTTATAATTGAAGATGACTTGATATAAAATATATTTATTGGATATGTTGTATTTTTGATCATTTTGTTTCCTATGACTGTTTTCATTCCTATTATTGTATGGTGATACGGAGATGAAATGTTTTATTTGGAGGATCTCTAATATTCAGGCCGTTCCATGAGCTCCATGGGCGCAGTTACAGTTTTGTCTGGGTTTATAATTGGATGTCTTATACCTGACAATACTTCTACAAGTAATGATGATACCTCGGATGGAGAGAGGGGGGGCAGTGATCCTTTACTGTTCCTATGCCCCTTAATATACTCTGTCGGTGATTACTTGTTTTGTGCACATAGTGGTTTCTACCTTGCCAGGCAGGGCCGTTATGGTGCAGAAGCATCACTCGTCACATTTGGGTGCCCCACTTACAGTGATGTGGAAATGTCCTACCTGCCAAGTTATATTTTAAAAGTCTAAAGATATATAATAAAATAGGAAAAAACATTCCACACCTGCCAAAACCATCGGCATAATCACTTCTTTCAAAATGACCAAAATAAGGAATCAATTTTAACCATTTATTTGTTGTCAGTTTGCATATTTAACTCCTTCAAGCAACATGCCAGAGCCCTATTTTTCAAATCTGACATGTCCCTTTATGTGGTAATAATTTTGGAACACTTTTACTTATCCAAGCCATTCTGAGATTGTTTTCTCATAACACATTGTACCTTATGTTAGTAGTGAATTTGAGTTGATACGTTTAATCTTTATGTATAAACAATCCACAAATTTGTAGAAAATGTGAAAAAAAATCGCTATTTTCAAAACTAAATTTTCTCTGTTTTTAAGACGGATAGTGATACATAAAATACATATGACTTTATAATCCTCATATGTCTACATTATGCATTTTGTAAATGTCATTTTATTTTTTTAAATGTTAGAAGGCTTAGAATTTTCAAAATGTTTAATAATTTCCAAAAAACACTTTTTTAAGAACCAGTTCAGTTATGAAGTCACTTTGTGCGGCTTACATAGTAGAAACCACCCATGAATTACTCCATTTCAGTTTATTCAAAACTGATTTTAAAAACTTTGTAAACGCTTTAGGTGTGCCACTGGAATGTAAGCCAAATATAGGAGAAATTTTAAAATTTCACTTTTTTGTGCAGATTTTCCAATTTGACCTATTTTTCCTATAACACAACAAGGGTTAACAGCAAAAAACCCTTAATATTCATTACCCTAATTCTGCAGTTTACAGAAACACCCCGTATATGGCTAAAAATCTCTACCGGGAATGCGGTAGGGCTCAGAATGAAAGAAGCGCCATATGCTTGTTGGAGGGCAGATTTTGCTGGAATGGTTTTGGGACACCATGTCACATTTGCAGAGACCCAGAGGTACCTGAACAGTGAAAAACCCCAAAAGTGACCCAATTTTGAAAACTACACCCCTCAAGGAATTTATCTAGGAGTGCAGTGATTGTTTTGGCCCCACAGGTGTTTCACAGAAATTATTAACACTGAGCAATAAAATTAAAAATTTACATTTTTTGCAATGAAATGTAGCTTTAGCTCCACATTTTGCTGTTTCACAAGGAATTCAAAGACAAAATGCACCCCTTATTTTGTTACGCATTTTCTCCTGAATATGGCAATACCCTACAGTTGTGTTCAAAATTATTCAACCCCCACTGAAATTGAGTGTTTTGGCCAGTTTGACATTGATTTTGATCATTTCAGTCATCTTGTTTACAATGAAATCAAAGAGGCACTTGTAAGTCAGACAAATATAACATAACATTTATAATGAAATAACCACAAATGTCTTTTCTGTGCTCACATCATTATCAGTTTTATTCAACCCCCAAGTGACATTCAATCTTAGTACTTAGTACAACATCCTTTTCCAGTTATAACAGCTTTTAAACGTGAAGCATAGCTTGACACAAGTGTCTTGCAGCGATCTACGGGTATCTTTGCCCATTCTTCATGGGCAAAAGCCTCCAGTTCAGTCACATTCTTAGGCTTGCGCGCTGCAACTGCTTTCTTTAAGTCCCACCAGAGGTTCTCAATCAGATTTAAGTCTGGTGACTGCGATGGCCACTTCAAAATGTTCCAGCCTTTAATCTGCAACCATGCTGTAGTGGACTTGGAGGTATGCTTGGGATCATTGTCCTGTTGAAAGGTCCAACGTCTCCCAAGCCTCAGGTTTGTGACGGACTGCATCACATTTTCATCCAATATCTCCTGGTACTGAAGAGAATTCATGGTACCTTGCACACGCTGAAGCTTTCCTGTACCTGTAGAAGCAAAACAGCCCCAAAGCATGATTGACCCCCCGCCATGCTTCACAGTAGGCAAGGTGTTCTTTTCTTCATACGCCTTGTTCTTCCTCCTCCAAACATAGCGTTAATCCATGGTCTCAAACAGTTCTAATTTTGTTTCATCAGTCCACAGAACACTATCCCAAAACTTTTGTGGTTTGTCCACATGACTTTTGGCATACTGCAGTCGACTCTTCTTATTCTTTGGAGACAGCAAGGGGGTGCGCCTGGGAGTTCTGGCATGGAGGCCTTCATACGCAGTGTGCGCCTTATTGTCTGAGCTGAAACTTCAGTACCTGCATCTGACAAATCTTTTTTCAGTTCCTCAGCAGTCACACGGGGACTTTTCTCCACTTTGCGCTTCAGGTAGCGCACAGCAGTCAAAGTCAGCATCTTCTTTCTGCCACGACCAGGTAGCGTTTCAACAGTGCCCTTTGCCTTGAATTTGCGAATGATGCTTCCTATGGTGTCTCTTGGTATGTTTAACATCTTTGCAATCTTCTTATAGCCATTGCCCTTCCTGTGAAGAGAAATCACCTCTTCTCTTGTCTTCCTGGAGCATTCTCTTGACTTCACCATGTTTGTAACACACCAGTAAATGTCTAGAAGGAGCTGAGTATCACAGTCATTTTAATTCTGCCTAATTGGTGCTTATTATGCTTGATTGCTGCTCCTTGACATCCTGAGGTGTTTTCAATACCTGATCGAAAACACTTGAATGAACCTCTGTTCTTAAGAGTGGTCGTCTTTAAGGGGTTGAAAAATTGTGTCAATGAAGAAATCACAAAAAAAACATTTAATACTGTATTACAAAAACAATTGATGTCATTTTAGTTGCATTTGGTTCTTTAAAAAGTCCTTGTAAGATTTCATTCTGAACACAATTACAAATGTACACTAAATTCCCTAAAACCCTTTAAAGCACTGGGGGTTGAATAATTTTGAACACAACTGTATATGTGGTCATAAACTGCTGTATGGGCACACAACAAGGCTTGGAAGGGAAGGAAACTATTAGGATTATGGAGGACAGATTTTGCTGGAGGCTTTGAGGTGAACCCAAAAAAAGAAACCAGATTGAAGTGACCCTATTTTGAAGACTACACCCTCAAGGAATTCATCTAGAGGTATAGCTCTTATAGTTTGTGGAAAGTGACACCCCTCATGTTATTTATCTAGGGCAGGGCTTGACAAATTTTCTCTAGGAACCAGCTACAAAAGTTAGGAGCCAGGCAGAGCTGCATCATACATCCCCAAATAATGCATGCCCATTACATGTGGAAACCCTTACAAGGATTACAGGGTCCAGAGGGCACAAACACAGCGAGCACCATGACATTTTACTGAGCACTAGAACCCACAGCTGGCGCTCAGCCTCTGTAGTCCCCACATCACTACAACTCCCACCTGGGGCTTAGCCTCTGCATTACTACAACCCCCAACTGGGGCTCAGCGTCTGCAGTCCCCACATCACTACAACCCCCAGCTCTTTCCCCTCTTGTCATTCTCTCCCCCCCTTGTCATTCTCTCCCCCCCTTGTCATTATCTCTCCCCCCTCTTGTCATTCAATTTCCCCTCTTGTCATTCACTTTCCCACTCTTGTCATTCTCTCGTCATTCTCTCTCCCCCTTGTCATTCTCTTCCCCCCTCTTGTCATTCTCCCCCCCATGTTATTCTCTTCACCCCCCCTCTTGTCATTCTCTTCCCCCCCCATGTCATTCTCTTTCCCCCTCTTGTCATTCTCTTTCCCCCCTCTTGTCATTATCCCCCCCATGTTATTCTCTTCACCCCCCCCTCTTGTCATTCTCTTCTCCCCCCATGTCATTCTCTTTCCCCCTCTTGTCATT
>CM065594.1:286042154-286072921 GCA_033119425.1 Bufotes viridis
ATATCAATGCCCTCTCAAGGCTCCTCTTGGTTATTATGCAGTCACCGTCCTGAGTTTATCGAGCCACCTCTTCCAGGGGACCACTTACGACCACGACCTTGACCTCGATCCCTGACTTCACCCTCTTGGCTGGATTCTGTTCTGCGCCGCTCTCCATCTGACCATCCTCGACGTGGCGAATCTCCTCTTCTTCTCTGCTCCACTTCCCTCTCAATTTAACGATTTTGTAGAGAGTCCATCATCTCCGCCACCGCTGGCGGTTCGTGAAGTATGATAGTGGATCCATCCGCGTGCGTAACACGGAGTTTTGCCGGGTACATGAGTTGGAATTTTATTTGTCTTTTGTATAGCATTGAACAGACTTGGCTGAATTCCCTCCTCTTTTTAGCTACAGCCGTTGAATAATCTGCAAATATAAGAACCGTGTGGCCAATGATTTTAAGTGGGCTTGTCCTGGTCCTGAATGCTCTCAGGATGGCTTCTTTATCACAATAGTCCAGGAATTTCACGATCACCTGACGAGGTCTCAATAATACATTAATCGAGCCGTGAGGTCTGTCCGGGCGTTGCTCTGGCTGGGGCCCAATCCTATGCGCCCTTTCCACTTTATGGCAGCCCTCCAGTCCCAGTGCCCTAGGAAGGTCAAATTCACAGAGGCCCTTCAGGGATTGTGGTTTAATGGTTTCAGGTAGTCCCAGGAGACGCAAATTATTCTGTCTGGACCATTTCTCTAGGTCGTCTACTCGGTCCAATAGCACCATATTCTGTTTGATTAGGTCAATTATGGTGTGAGCAAACTTGGCATTATCTGCTTCTAGGGACACAGTTCTCTGCTCCAACCAGGGCTCGAGTCCAGGGGGAACGGCGTTCCTGCACTTTTTTCACAGCAGGAACGCCGTTCCCTTTAAGGGCAAAATGACCAGGAAGCGGTGAAGACTTTGTACTCACCGCTTCCTGGTTATCGGCTGTCGGCTGTCAGGGCTGCGCACAGTGTGAGGCGCTCTGTGACCTCACGCTGTGCGCAGCCTTCACAGCACAGCCGAGAACCAGGAAGATAGGAGCGGCGGCGTCCAGGAGCAGGAGAGGGTAAGTGTTTTTTTTGTTTTAGATTTTATGGCTGGTGAGAGGCACTGACTGGGGGCTAATGGAGGGGGCACTGGGGGCTGATGGAGGGGTCACTGTGGGCTGATGGAGGGGTCACTGGTGGCTGATGGAGGAGGCACTGGTGGCTGATGGAGGGGGCACTGGTGGCTGATGGAGGGGCACTGGTGGCTGACGGAGGGGTCACTGGTGGCTGACGGAGGGGTCACTGGTGGCTGATGGAGGGGTCACTGGGGGCTGATGAAGGGGCACTGGGGGCTGATTGACTGGTCACTGGGGGCTGGTGGAGAGGCACTGGGGGCTAATAGAGAGGCACTGGGGGCTGATGGAGGGGTCACTAAGGGCTGATGGAGGGGCACTGGTGGCTGATGGAGGGGGCACTGGGGGCTGATTGACTGGTCACTGGGGGCTGGTGGAGAGGCACTGGGGGCTGATGGAGGGGGCACTGGGGGCTGATGGAGGGGGCACTGGGGGCTGGTGGGGAGGCACTGGGGGCTGGTGGAGAGGCACTGGGGGCTGGTGGAGAGGTCTTATCTGAGGTCTGATTGGGGGTCATTCATATTGGGGTCTGAGCTGAGGTGTGATCTGGGGTCTTATTAACATTGGGCATCTTATTGGGGCTGTTAGCTGAGGTCTGATTAACATTGGGGGTCTGATTGGTGGTCTGACCTGAGGTGTAATAAAAAATATTTTTTTTCCTATTGTCCCCCTCTAAAACCTAGGTGCATCTTATAGGGCGAAAAATATGGTGCTTGCTCCTCCTCCTGACCTCCCCTGCCATTTGCGTACGCCGCGCGCCTTGACGTTACACGGAGGCACTTGGGTGAGTTCCCACACTTTTTTTTCCCAGGACTTGACCCCTGGCTCCAACTCCTCTAGCTTAGTGTCATGCTGCGCTATGGCCTCATGCAGCTGCTGAAGGGACACCGATAAGGTCTTAGTAAGCGTGTCTCTAATGTCTGGGGCAAGGTGGGTGGCCACCTCTATGGCTAGTGACTTATAGTCTATGGCTTTATAATCAACAGAGGGGGGGTGCTGCTGTTGTGGTAGTCAGCAGAGGTGACTCACCCCCGTCTTGTGTCTCCGGCACCTCCACTGGGGAAGAAGGGCGCGCATCCACCATGTTGTGCTGCACTCCTCACGCGCTGCCTGCTGTGTGAGCTTTCTGACCGCAACTTCTCAGGAGGTATCGCTCCATGTACCGGTCCCTGAAGACGAACAGGAGTTCTGGGCGCCGATATACTGGCCTCTCCCATCAGCGTGGAGGGAAGGAGGCGTTGTTTTAGGCGAGCGGTGCCTGGAGCTCCCTCCCGCCGCTGCTCACATCCCAACCGGAACCGGAATTTAGGATTCGATTTCTTGATAAATGGACACGGAGCAGTTCTTCCCCTGTGTGACTCTGTTCGCCCAGGCAAACGAGGTGCAGAAAAGCGTGACACCGCCATGCCCTGCACATAAGGTATGTTGGAGGGGCACTGGGAATGGTCCCTGCAGTGGAGGCTGAGGACACGGTGGAGGATAAGGAGGCAGAGGTGAACATTGTCACAGGACCAATGGCATGAGAACTTGGAGGCGGAAGCGGCGTCACCTGTCCAAGTTGCTAGTGTGGCTGTGCAGGAACCGCATTCACCCAGTGAGCCATAAAGGACATGTATTGTCCCTGACCATAGTTACAGCTCTGATAGAGATGTGGACATTATTCTTAGATTCAGCTAAGAAAGCTCCCATGTACTAGAGCTCTCAGACAACATCTTACCTGCTTCAGAGCACGAAGGTTCCATCCTACCAAAGAAACCATGCCTCCTTTCTACGTCCTATATGCTTTTATGCTGTTAGTATAGACTCCATTACAAGATGGCCGCCATAGCTAGAGGTTTACATACCAGAGTTAGTAAAACAATGCACACTGCGCAGATGCCAAGTGTTATCTCTTTTCATATTTTCATATTCCAGCCAATGTAACAATGCCACATGCCTCAGAGGGAATGCCTCTCTTATGTCTATATAAACTGCTGTACTTCCTGTAATAAATTAAAAATTACTTTGACCCCAATGTGTGTCACTGTTATTTTTTCCGTGCATGTAAAAGCCTTGACTTACCACTAATTTGGAGCAGTAGAGCAAACATAATCAGCCCCGATTGAGGGCATCTTTAACAGCTCCACATGTCGGGACTACCATGCACTTTGGCAGACACCGAAAGGCTCAAGGACTGGCCCACCTTCCGTTCTAAATGTGTGTGCAGGGCTGGTACAGCCTTTTTCAAGCCATGCATTCTCTGAAAGGTGCAGAGTTTACCACTTGGAAAGGGAGGGACTGCAGCACCAGCAACTTGGACAGTAGCACATTCAGCTTCTGCGCCGTTAGATGAGTGCAAGCATACTGTTGTCTCTTGTCAATCACTTCGGTGATCGATTGCTAACAGAATGACTGATGAGGAGCATCACATGATGTGAAGGACATACAGCTCTCTTCGGCTGAGATGGTGGAGCCTTGACTGCCTGAAATCGGGTGCGGCGTGCCACTGGGTGAGGCAGCAGTTGCTGTGGCAGGCTGGACCACCACATTGGTTCTCCCATACCACTTTATGGTGAAGCTGCATATGTTCACGCAGAGGCGTGGTACCAACATTGGCACCCTGGTCACTCTGCACCTTCTGCCCACAGATTCTACATATGGCCATATTCGCCTCCTCTGGCGGCTTAAAAATATGTCACACCACTGAGAAGGTGATTTTACCCTTTGCACTGACTGACTGTTACCGCTGCTGCTTCCTTGAACCCGTGAACCACTACTTACAGGGCAGGTAGGCTCCTGCGAAGCGGGTGGTCTACCCCGGGCACATATGGCTACCAACCTCTCACTGCTGCCACCCTGCTGACTCCCGGCCACTCTAGCGATTTGCTGGCTCCGATGCTGCCTTACGGACAAGCTGACACCCTCTATTCCCGATGATGAAGCCCTTTCATCACCCGGCTCCCAATTGCAATCAGCTATATCATCATCATTATTGAGTACTATCTGCACGTCACTAATGTCCTCCTCAACATTTTCTGAGTCAGGAGCCTGACTGCTCACAACACCAGCTCCCACACCACTCTCCTCATCACTACTTGCCTGCCTAGCAGAGGACGCAGCAGATGTCTCCTCCACATCTTGGCTGGCCTGTAGCTGCTGACTGTCCTCTAGTAGCTCGTCCTTGCTGTATAGTGGAGCTGAGTCCAGAGCATACAATACTTCTCTGGCTGAGGGAACAGAAAAGGATAGGCAGGTTGAAGACAGGTGAGGACACAGGGCCTGCTCCTGGGCCATGTCAATTAAGGGTTGTGTCTGATGAACCCACCGACTCTTGGCTGGGTGTGTCTGATTTCACTTGCGACAAAGTCGAAGATCGAGTCAACCATTCAAGAACTGCCGGGTTGCTGGTCAAGACACGACCGCTAGCTGACACTGGTAGCTCAGGCCTCTTGAAGTGGCCCCTGCTGCCACGCCCCCTTACTCTGCTGCAACCTGTGCCTGCGCCAGAAACATTTAGGCCTCTTTCACATAGGGGCCACTTAATATGGTGGTTTTGGTGATCTCTGTAATGGAGACACCCCTTTGCTTGTTTTTCCTTCCTTTGAGGGATATCTGGCTTTCACTGTGTTGTAGACCCATAACTGGGGCTCCACAATCTTTTTGCATTTTATGTTTCCCAGGGAGCTTTGCACTTTGGATTGCTGTGTTTGAGACTCTTAAGTGAGGCTCCACGGTATTTTTGTAGCTGGTCTCCCTAAGATCAGCTATTGCTTTGTTTGAGTAGTCACCAAAGCATCGCTCCCGGTTAGCCAGAATCCTACTCCACACTGATGAGGGGCAACACCCCGAAACAGCTGTCTGTGGATGGATAACTTGCTTAGGTCTTCCCCGTCACATCCTTAAAGCTTGTAAAGAGCGGGATCTTGACATAGGGGCCACTTAATATGGTGGTTTTGGTGATCTCTGTAATGGAGACACCCCTTTGCTTGTTTTTTCCTTCCTTTGAGGGATATCTGGCTTTCACTGTGTTGTAGACCCATAACTGGGGCTCCACAATCTTTTTGCATTTTATGTTTCCCAGGGAGCTTTGCACTTTGGATTGCTGTGTTTGAGACTCTTAAGTGAGGCTCCATGGTATTTTTGTAGCTGGTCTCCCTAAGATCAGCTATTGCTTTGTTTGAGTAGTCACCAAAGCATCGCTCCCGGTTAGCCAGAATCCTACTCCACACTGATGAGGGGCAACACCCCGAAACAGCTGTCTGTGGATGGATAACTTGCTTAGGTCTTCCCCGTCACATCCTTAAAGCTTGTAAAAGAGCGGGATCTTGACATAGGGGCCACTTAATATGGTGGTTTTGGTGATCTCTGTAATGGAGACACCCCTTTGCTTGTTTTTCCTTCCTTTGAGGGATATCTGGCTTTCACTGTGTTGTAGACCCATAACTGGGGCTCCACAATCTTTTTGCATTTTATGTTTCCCAGGGAGCTTTGCACTTTGGATTGCTGTGTTTGAGACTCTTAAGTGAGGCTCCACGGTATTTTTGTAGCTGGTCTCCCTAAGATCAGCTATTGCTTTGTTTGACATGCCTCAGAGGGAATGCCTCTCTTATGTCTATATAAACTGCTGTACTTCCTGTAATAAATTAAAAATTACTTTGACCCCAATGTGTGTCACTGTTATTTTTTCCGTGCATGTAAAAGCCTTGACTTACCACTAATTTGGAGCAGTAGAGCAAACATAATCAGCCCCGATTGAGGGCATCTTTAACAGCTCCACATGTCGGGACTACCATGCACTTTGGCAGACACCGAAAGGCTCAAGGACTGGCCCACCTTCCGTTCTAAATGTGTGTGCAGGGCTGGTACAGCCTTTTTCAAGCCATGCATTCTCTGAAAGGTGCAGAGTTTACCACTTGGAAAGGGAGGGACTGCAGCACCAGCAACTTGGACAGTAGCACATTCAGCTTCTGCGCCGTTAGATGAGTGCAAGCATACTGTTGTCTCTTGTCAATCACTTCGGTGATCGATTGCTAACAGAATGACTGATGAGGAGCATCACATGATGTGAAGGACATACAGCTCTCTTCGGCTGAGATGGTGGAGCCTTGACTGCCTGAAATCGGGTGCGGCGTGCCACTGGGTGAGGCAGCAGTTGCTGTGGCAGGCTGGACCACCACATTGGTTCTCCCATACCACTTTATGGTGAAGCTGCATATGTTCACGCAGAGGCGTGGTACCAACATTGGCACCCTGGTCACTCTGCACCTTCTGCCCACAGATTCTACATATGGCCATATTCGCCTCCTCTGGCGGCTTAAAAATATGTCACACCACTGAGAAGGTGATTTTACCCTTTGCACTGACTGACTGTTACCGCTGCTGCTTCCTTGAACCCGTGAACCACTACTTACAGGGCAGGTAGGCTCCTGCGGCGGGTGGTCTACCCGGGCACATATGGCTACCAACCTCTCACTGCTGCCACCCTGCTGACTCCCGGCCACTCTAGCGATTTGCTGGCTCCGATGCTGCCTTACGGACAAGCTGACACCCTCTATTCCCGATGATGAAGCCCTTTCATCACCCGGCTCCCAATTGCAATCAGCTATGTCATCATCATTATTGAGTACTATCTGCACGTCACTAATGTCCTCCTCAACATTTTCTGAGTCAGGAGCCTGACTGCTCACAACACCAGCTCCCACACCACTCTCCTCATCACTACTTGCCTGCCTAGCAGAGGATGCAGCAGATGTCTCCTCCACATCTTGGCTGGCCTGTAGCTGCTGACTGTCCTCTAGTAGCTCGTCCTTGCTGTATAGTGGAGCTGAGTCCAGAGCATACAATACTTCTCTGGCTGAGGGAACAGAAAAGGATAAGCAGGTTGAAGACAGGTGAGGGCACAGGGCCTGCTCCTGGGCCATGTCAATTAAGGGTTGTGTCTGATGAACCCACCGACTCTTGGCTGGGTGTGTCTGATTTCACTTGCGACAAAGTCGAAGATCGAGTCAACCATTCAAGAACTGCCGGGTTGCTGGTCAAGACACGACCGCTAGCTGACACTGGTAGCTCAGGCCTCTTGAAGTGGCCCCTGCTGCCACGCCCCCTTACTCTGCTGCAACCTGTGCCTGCGCCAGAAACATTTAGGCCTCTTTCACTCTCCTGTGCATGGCCTGACAGTTCTCTGTCTGACATACTGTTAGATCAAATAAATAAAAGGAAACTAAAGGAAATTAAAACACCCCAAAAAAGTCTGTAATTTTCTCACTTCACCACGCAATGGCAAATAGAACATATAACTGCACTACACAAGGGCAAATAGGATATAGAAACAGCACTTACATCCCAATAACAAGAACGGTTTGCTGGAATTACCGAGCTGTAAAATGGCAATTTGGATCCCCAGTCAGTGCAGCAAGGTGTAATAGGATTGTTCCTATTACCCAGGCTCTAACTCCCCTACTGAACCCTGTTCTACATAAATGCTGTGGAATGATTCCTCCCTATCCTTTACCTGCACCTTAAATAATCTTTCCCTGAACTTGTAAATTGTTTATTTCAGTACAATGAACTTTTTCCTAGCACTGTCCCTAGCGCCTGCTGATGTCTCTCCCTGCACTAAGCACACTGGAAAATGGCAGAATCCAAGATGGCCGAGCCTTTTTTAGGCTGTCACACTCCAACAATTTATCAATATTTCACCGGGAGAAAACAACAACAGTCTCCAGCTTAAATACTTTCGGCCAATTATCATTAAAATATATCACTTTTCTCATGCTATTAAAACGAGACATTACCGCCTATCATTGCCAACATATAACAACTCCAAAGATAATTAAATCACAGGGATGCTGGCAGTAGCAGTACAGAGAGGAAAGGGGATCCGGTGTTGATGACTACCATCAATTCTCCCCTATATTGCTCCCTTCTGCCTAGGACATCTCCTCGAAGGTGGATTCCTCAACCTTCCTTCCCACCTCACTTCTGTCCTCCTGTGTTCCAAAAACAAAAAGATAAGAAACATATACTGTCAAAGAGGCAGAATGCCATGTTTCAGTGACTGAACATCAGGAGGTTTACTGCTGGGATAGTATGATTGATAAGTTGTATATTACAAAAGATAGTGTGTCTTTCTCGTGAGTTCAGCTCTTACCAAATCACAGAATATTAAAGGTGAGCCACCTATGCAGCTTATATAGTCAGGTATGTTTAAATAATACAGAGAAACTGAGCTAAATACTGGAGCCAGGTATCAGTCCATAAACATCGCAATACAGTCATCCAGGACTTCCAAGTACGGGAGAGGGTGGTTACTCAATGAGCAGATATGTATATGTGTGTCTTGTTATCAGTTGGTCGTACCAGGTTCTCGATACTCAGTCAGCAAACGTTAAAAGCCAACTCACATCGCTCAGGTGCTGGTTCGTTCCTTCCTTCGCGCCGACAACCAGTGATCATTCATACTGCCTTCAATTAAATATTCACACTGGAATTACATCGCCAGATGTCACCGAGTATACCAGGTTGTCCGAATAAGATCATCGCCACGATCGCGAGTGATGCGTCACGCGATCGCTACTGATTTCCGCCGACAGAACCACATGTGCAAGATCTGTGTAGCATGTAGTTATTTCCTTGAAAGGAACGCTGAGACCGCTAGTCTCGCACCATTGCGAGCAAACAGGCCGCCGCCATTACGAAAAACATGCAGGGTATTATGCGACATCTCACTGAAAGTTAATGGGGGGGCAGGCTGAACAAGAGAGTGTTTTGTTGCTCAGATTTATAAAGCCACTCCCCGTTGCATAGCAGGAGAAAGATGGGGGATAAACACCAAGCAGATTTACTATGTTACAAATATTCAGCTGTTTAAAACTATATATAGCGTTGTTTAAATGATAGAGATTATTACCGAGATAAAGTTCATTGCTTTATAAAACATTGATAAGCCTCCCGCATCCAGCCAGAATTCAGGACAATAGATTTTTCTCTAATACCGAAAATAATATTAACTCCAAGAAAGAGGTATTGTTCTATCAAGGGGAAGGGGAAAATAAAATAAAAGTATGTATGTAAAAGTGGGGATATCATTACAGGAAAGGTTAGGAGCCAATTTTTCATTCAGTGTTACAGGCTTACCGGGATCTAAGACGCATTCACTTTCACACTTTCAAAATTCTTCCGATCCCAGTCTCTCGGCCGCAATAGAATCAATACCTTCTAGAATGAAATCGCAGTAAAGCCCTGGGTTTCCTCCATGAATGTCATAACATGAGATGCCACAGGTGTGACCTTTTTCCACGACATCATTTATGTGTTCCAGAAATCTACGCGTCGCGCTTCCCTAATTGTCTTTCCCACATAGTCCAGTGGGCAGGGACATTGACAAATGCAGATTGCCCCTTGCTCCTGCAGTTAAAAAGTCCTAATGACAAATGTCTGTTTGCTGCTGAGCATGTGATTATTTTAGATGTACAGATATAATCACATGCTTTACACGAACCACACTTATACATGCCCAGTGGTTTACGATCCAGCCATGTACCCTGCCCTTTTCGGGGAACATAGTGGCTATGGACAAGCCGATCTTTTAAACTTCTACCACGCCTAGTAACATATACTGGGCTTCTTGTCTAGAATATCCTCAAAATCCTGTCCTTCGTCAGATTGGCCAGTATCTCTGTATGATGGACCATATCTCCTTGTTTGCAGTGTCAAAGGTAGATATAATACGGGCCTTATTATCCTAGGTTCTTTTCCCTGGGGACCACAAGATCCGTCCGCTTTTTGTCTACCGCAGATTTAAAAGCCGATTTCAAACATTCACGGGATAACTTCTATCCAGAAATCTTCTTCTGGAGTACACGTGCCTCTTGGAAGAAGATCCCTTTCAGAGCAATTCTCACGCGACGGAGATATTGTTCTCTAGGTATCCCACGCCTGAGGAACGGATGGTGACTTTCCAGTGCAACAGCGCATTTAGTTGCAGTGGACTTTCTATATATACTGTAATCAGTACTCTCACCGCTTTGTGATTCGACATCCAAAAATGTGATAGTATTCATGTCCATCTCAGATGAACGCAGATCTATCTCATTCTAGTTAAGGTCCGTAATAAGCGTCTCGAACTGTCCGGCTCACCTTCCAGACCAGAAAACATCATCTAGTGTAACGGTCCAAAGATGATATTTTGGATCACTCACATCCCCGGTCTGGAAGACATGGGCATCCTCTCACCAGCTCAGTGAGAGATTTGATACGTGGGAGCACAGGGCTCCCCATAGCTGTCCTCCCGAGCTGGTGGAAGTACGCCCAAGAAAAAGAAAGAATTGTGGGTCAACACAAATTCCAAAGTCTCAGGACAAAGGTAGTTGTGTGGCCCATACTGAGTACCTCTGTTTTCAGGAAGTAATCAACCGCTCTCAGGCCTCCACTATGTGGAATCGAACATATAGGGCTTCACATCAACACTGCACAAAGGCAAGTTGTTCTACATGTATAGTGCTCGATTTTCTAAGTGAGTCCATCGTGTCCCTCGTAGTAACCCGGGAGGGACACGACGACTCCTCTCGAGCACTCCTGTCCAGATGATACCGGTACTCTGGCTCAACGATCCTACCCCGAGCTGATGGCGGCGCTCTTCAGGTGTCACCCTCATGGACCTTTGGCAGTCCATGTAAGGTTGCAGTATGGATGTTCGTAATAGAAAATCATACTCTACCGCATCGATAAGCACTCCCTGAAAGCTCCTGAGTCCAGAATCACTTTTAGTTCCTGCAGATATTGGTCCGTTGGATTAGATAGCACATCATATCCCTTCTGTCATTTAGTGGTCCAGGCACATATTTGAGTATTTGTTGTGGTCCAAAACCACAAGATCTCTCCCTGTCCGAGGGCTTAACGATTATGGACTCATCAATCTCTAGTGCCTTCAAGGCAGAAGTCTCCCTGACGAGATAGGTTATATCTCTGCTTTTGTCATTAGAGATCCTCAAGATCACGGATGACCATCTCTGTGAATGTATCACTGACTCAAAGCTACCTGGCGGAAACATTTTCTTGCTCTGGATCTAAGGTCAGTAAAGGCCTGTTTCAGGGCGCCGATTACCCTCTTCTCCAAAGTCAACCAGATTTTGCAGCCTGCATAGTCTTCCTCCTCAAGCTACTCTTCACACACAGTTCTATTATTATGTTTTAAAGAACTTGTGCCATTTTTAGGCGCCGACAAAACAAATTTAAATCCTTTGTCCAATCAAACAGATTGAAATTCTGTAGTCGGGCACAGTGATAGCTCCCTTTCAGTACACTGACTCTCTGGTTCAAACCGGGAGGAGAGATTACTATCTGCAAACCCATATTTAGGTTTTCCCCATTCTCCCCTTGTCCCGTAGATGGTAGGGTGGCTGGCTTCTGTCTAAAAAAAATATGGGTTTGCAAATAATTAATCTCTCCTCCCGGATTTTGAAACCAGAGGAGATCAGTGTACTGAAGAGGGGGCTATCCTTTGTGCCGACTACAAATTTCAATCTGTTTGATTGGACAAAGGATTTAAATTTGTTTTGTCGACGCCTAAAATGGCACAAGTTCTTTAAACATAATAATAGAACTGTGTGTGAAGAATTGGGTCTTGGGGAGGAAGACTATGCAGACCTTAAAAATCTGGTTGACTTGGAGAGAGAGGGTAATCGGCGCCCTGGAACGGGCCCTTTTACTGACCTTAGATCCAAGAGCAAGAAAATGTTTCCACCAGGTAACTTTGAATCAATTGATACATTCCTAGAGATGGTCATCCGTGATCTTGAGGGAATCTCTAATGACAAAAGCAAGAGATATAACCTATCTCGTCAGGAGACTTCTGCCTTAAAGGCACTAGAGATTGATGAGTCCATAATCATTAAACCCTCGGACAAGGGAGGGAATCTTGTGGTTTTGGACCACAACAAATACTCAAATATGTGCCTGGACCTACTAAATGACAGAGAGGGATATGATGTGCTATCCAATAATCCAACGGACCAATATCTGCAGGAACTAAAAGTGATTCTGGACTCAGGACTTTCAGGGGGTCTTATCGATACGGTAGAATATGATTTTCTATTACCGAAACATCCCACTACTGCAACCTTTTATGGACTGCCAAAGGTCCATAAGGGGGTGACACCCCTGAAGGGACGCCCCATCATCTCTGGGGTAGGATCGTTGAGCCAGAATTGCGGTATATATCTGGACAGGGTGCTCAGGGAGTTCGTCGTGTCCCTCCCAAGTTATACGAGGGACACGATGGACTTCCTTAAGAAAATCGACACTATACATATAGAACCAACTTGCCTTTTGGCAAGTGTTGATGTAGAAGCCCTATATAGTTCGATTCCACATAGTGGAGGCCTGAGAGCGGTTGATTACTTCCTGAAAACAAGAGGTACTCAATATGGGCCACACAACACCTTTGTCCTGAGACTTTTGGAATTTGTGTTGACCCACAATTTCTTTCTTTTCTTGGGCAGTACTTCCACCAGCTCAGGGGGACAGCTATGGGGAGCCCTTGTGCTCCCACGTATGCAAATCTCTTCCTGGGCTGGTGGGAGGATACCCATGTCTTCCCAGACCAGGAGATGTGGTGGTCCAAAAATATCATCTTTTGGACCCGTTACATAGATGATGTTTTCCTGGTCTGGGAAGGTGGGCCGGACGAGTTCAGGACGCTTATTACGGACCTTAATAAGAATGAGATAGGTCTGCGATTTACATCTGAGATGGACATGAATACTATCACATTTTTGGATGTCCGAATCACAAAAGTTGGTGAGGGTCTGGTTACAGATATATATAGAAAGTCCACTGCAACAAATGCGCTATTACACTGGGAAAGTCACCATCCCGTTTCCCTCAAACGTGGGATACCTAGAGGGCAATATCTCCGTACGCGGAGGAATTGCTCTGAAAAGGAGATCTTCTTCCAAGAGGCACGTGTACTCCAGAAGAGATTTCTGGATAGAGGTTATCCCCGTGAATGTTTGAAATCAGCTTTTAAATCTGCGGTAGACAAAAACGGACGGACCTTTTGGTCCCCAGGGAAAAAGAACCTGGGGATAATAAGGCCCGTATTATATCTACCTTTGACACTGCAAACAAGGAGATATGGTCCATCATACAGAGATACTGGCCAATCCTGACGAGGGACAGGGATTTTGAGGATATTCTAGACAAGAAGCCCAGTATATGTTATAGACGTGGTAGAAGTTTAAAAGATCGGCTTGTCCATAGCCACTATGTTCCCCCGAAAAGGGCAGGGACATGGCTGGATCGTAAACCACTGGGCATGTATAAGTGTGGTTCGTGTAAAGCATGTGATTATATCTGTACATCTAAAATAATCACATGCTCAGCAACCAAACAGACATTTGTCATTAGAGACTTTTTTAACTGCAGGAGCAAGGGAGCAATCTACATTTGTCAATGTCCCTGCCCACTGGACTATGTGGGAAAGACAATTAGGGAAGCGCGACGCAGATTTCTGGAACACATAAATGATGTCATTAAGAAAAAGGTCACACCTGTGGCATCTCATGTTAATGACATTCATGGAGGAAACCCGAACTGCCTACGATTTTCCATTCTAGAGGTGGTTCCTAACACGGCCAGGGGGGGGGACTGGGATCGGAGGATTTTGCAGAAGGAGTGTAAGTGGATACATCGTCTTAGATCCCAGTCGCCTCTTGGCCTGAATGAAAGATTAACCTTGTCTTGCTTCCTGTGATGACCTAATCCCCCTTTTTCCCCCCCCTTTTATACTTTTTTATTTTATTTTCCCCCCCTTCCCCCCCTTGATAGAACAATACCTCTTTCTTGGAGTTAATATTGACCACCTAGGTGATAGAGAAGAAATCTATTAATCCTGAATTCTGGCTGGATGCGGGAAGCATCAATGTTTTATAAGCCATAAAAGCAATGGGCTTTATCTCGTGTGATCTTATATCGATTTAAACAACATATATATCGTTTTAAACAACTAGATATTTGTAACATAGTAAGTCTCTTGGTGTTTTATCCCCCATCTTTTTCTCACACATAATAACGGGGAGTGGCCCCATAAATCTAAACAACAAAACACTCTCTTATTCAATAACCTGCCCCCCATTAACCATACATGAGGATATCACATAATACCCTGCATGTTTTTTTGTTTTTTTTTCATAATAAACAAACAACTACCTATTTGCTCATAATTGGTACAGGATTGCGGTCCTCTGCGTTCCTTTCAAAGGAAATAACCTATACTACACTCGATCTTGCATGGTACGGAGGCTGCATCGGCGAATCGGAGTAGCGATCACGTGACCGCATCACTGCGGTCACGTGACGATGACGTCACGGACCCGGGACAGCCCTGGGAACATATCGGATGTGACGTACGAGAATGTCAACCGGGTTTCTCCGAGGCGGGATATTTGAATTAGAGAGGCAGATATATAAAGGGCGTACGGGTCACTGGGTTGTCAGGCGCACTGGAGGAGGGAGGTCTGAACCAGCACCACAAACGTGTAAGTTAATGACAATTTTTACTTGTTTGCTGACTGAGGTATCCGGAGCCACCTGTTGATTGGCTGATGCTTAAAAAATTTTTTTTGCAGGGAGACTCGGATCAGGTGGCATGTACATATATATCGATGGGGAATAACCACCCCTCACCATTACTGAGTCCTGGATAAACTGTATTAGCGGTGTTTTGTGGACTGAATTGGAGACTGTACCCCTCTTCCAGTGGCAATGATACCATATCAGGTTTTATATATGTATTGTTTAAAACATACCTGATATATAACACATACGGTGGCTCTGCCTATCAAAGCATTCTGGTGGTTACACCTTAATTAAGGGCCTGAGACTCCACACAGGAGACACCTATGCGCATTTTTGGATGACTTATATGTTTACTATGTATACAACTATCAATCATACTATCGAAACATTGGCCTCCTGATGAACCCAGATACACTGGGGAAACGCGTTGAGGCGACATAACGGCTTTTTGAGGCATATATATATTTCTTATCTTTTGTTTTTGGAACACAGGGAGAGTTAAGGGTAAACAGGGGTAGGAAGGAGGACAGGAGTCTCCACCTTCAGGGGATGTCCCTGGGCAGAGGGGTAATATAGGGAAATTGATAGGGTGAGTCATCAACACCCGGATCCCTCCCTTTTTTCCTCCTCTGGCACTGCCCCTACCCTTGTATCCTGTGAATTTGATTATCTTTTGGGTTGTTTATATGTTGTATGTGGGACGGTATGTCTCGTTTTAATAGCATAATGAATAAAGTGATATATTTTAATGATAATTGACCGAAAGGGGTATTTAAAGCTGGAGATTTTTTTTTTTTAGGGCTGTGACACAGCCTGGCTGGCTGCTGATTGACTACATGCATGGCATTATGGGTGATCCCGCCTTCCCAGAGTTTCTTGCTCCATGTCCTCACACGTGCAGCAGCCATATTAGGAAAAATGTGATTTGTTACCACAAAGCATGAGGAAATTCAGATTCAGTGCGAATCGAGTAATTCCTGAAATTTGAATCGCATTCCACATAGTCAGCTTCGATTCGCTCATCTCTTTCTGTGATGATCAGCAAGGATTGACTTTTGAGTAAAGAATTTCCCACATTCTGAAAAGGGTTTCTTCTCAGTGTGATTTATTTGAGGTTGAATAAGGCCTCATGCACACGACCGTTTTTTATGCTGTCCGCAAAAAGGGGTTCCGTTGTTCAGTGATCCGTGTCCGTTTTTGCCTTCCGTTGTGTTTCCGTGTGTCTTCCGTGTTTTTTAGCGGACATGACCCAAAAGATTTTACCAAAAGATAGGCTGACAATTTTTCCCAAGTGCTTGCCAAGGGATCCGCAAAAAAAACGGACACGGAACGCGGATGACAGACGGATGGCCATCCGCATTTTTTCACGGACCCATTGACTTGAATGGGTCGGTGAATCGTTTTTCACGGACAAGAATAGGACAGGTTATATTTTTTTGATGGACTGGAATCACGGACCACGGACGCGGAGGACAAACGGTGCATTTGCCGAGGTTTCCACGGACCCATTGAAAACCAATTGGTCCGCAGAAAATCACGAAAAACGGAGCAACGGACACGGAATCAAACAACGGTCGTGTGCATGAGGCCTAAGATCAGACTTTAGAATAAAACATTTCCCAAATTCAGAACATAAAAATGGCTTCTCCCCTGTATGAGTCTTGTGACGTCTAACAACATTTGATTTCTAGAGAAAACATTTCCTACATCCTAACGGCTCATGCACATGATCGTATGTATTTTGCTGTCGGCAAATAACGGATCCGCAAAAAATATGGATGACGTCTGTGTGCATGCCGTATTTTGCCGGACGGAACAGCTGGCCTCCAATAGAACAGTACTATCCTTGTACGTAATGCAGACAATAATAGGACATGTTCTATATTTTTACAGAAAGGACATACGGAAAAGGAATGCACACGGAGTAACTTCCGTTTATTTTGCTGACCCATTGAAATGGTTCTGTATACAGTCTGCAAAAAAAAAAAAAGAAGCCTAAAACGGCTTAGGACCTCAGGACGATAGTTCACATACGCTGAACTATCGAAATTATCGGACCTCTGCGCCATTGGACTGTGGAGATCCAGGCAATTATCTAATTTCCTTTCTACTATCCCTATGTTTAGATAGGTCCCTTACGCTCTTTGAAAAAGCATGTATTGGCTCAGGGGTTTACCAACATTCCCTTTCAGAGTTCTATAAAGCGTAAGTGCGGCCCCATTCGGATTTCCGCCCTCCATATGTCGACAAATGGGTTCTAGACTTTCGGGTTAATATCCCTTCCAACCAATGGCCAAAAATATACCACTTGACTCATAAATCTTCCATTGCCAGTAAATACCAGAAGGCTGGTTACAAAATACTATCTAGATGGTATTATGTTCCGACGCTCCCTTCAAAAAATGTTTCCTACGGCCTCTCCATTATGTTGGCGATGTGAAACGGCTGAAGGCTTGATTCATATTTTCTGGCACTGTAACAAAATCAGACGCTTCTGAGAATGGAACCATACGACCTTGACCGCTATTTTTCCATTTTCTATACCGAATAGGGTTTCCTCTTGCTACTTCTGTCGGATTTGCCACTGAGCTTGCTTCACAAATCTTGCATGCGCCACTAAATTATTGCAGCCAGGTCCTGCTTTCCGGCAAAATGTAAATCCCCCTTCTGACCATCCACTGGGCTTTGGGTTCAGAAAGTGGAAGAGATCCGGGGAATGGAGGAACTAACGGCTCTATTAAAGAACACACATAATGCCTTCATCACTACTTGGACCCCATGGTCACATTCCAGGACTCTCCGGAATACCAAAACCGATTGGCCTGAAGGGGTTACCTCCCTTCCTCCCACTCGTTCCCTCCTACTGCTGTCCACCCCCTTGTGCTTTTTAATTTTCCTTGTCTATGATAGTCTGTGATATCCCTTTATATCTGTTTTGTCCCAACCACAAACCTCAGAAACAACCTTGTATAGATAGATCTGAGTTTATATGGCATATGTCAGCTTTGCTCCATCTGTATATCATTTCTCGGGTGTTCGTTATATTCAGTGTACAGTTGGATTATCACAGCAGATAAGATTTTTCTGATACGTTTATGATTTACAAGTGGTCTGGTGTCATTACATCTATTCTGTTATCTCAGCTGAGACCCATGCCTGTATTTGCTAAAATGTTTAAATAAAGAATTAAAAAAAAAAAATTGTATGGACACAAGCCTGCTGGAGCCTTCGTGATGAAGCCACATTTTTGAAATCTGCCATGTGTCACTTTAGCCAAGAATAACTAAACTCTAATGGTTTTGCTGATCCAAGTAATTCTGACAATGTGTTTTTGTCACATATTGTACTTTATTATGCCGATACAAATTGACTACATTTATAAAAAATATGTACATACCTGTATATATTTTTATAGATTGTTCGACATCTTTATCAAGAATACATTTCTATGTGCTTACTTTTTTGTAGCCACACTTTAGAAAAAAAAAGCATTTACATTTTTGAGAAATTTAGAAGACTTACAATTTTAGCATTAATGAAAATTTTTTTGTAAAGTATCACACATCTTTTTTTTCCTGCAGCAAGCAAAGTTTACAAAGGTTTTTTTCAGCATAATCAAAATAGAGACCCTCTAGAAATAAATTTTGAAAATCACACCCTCTGAGGTATTCATTGCAGGGTGTCATGAGCATTTTGATCCCATGTTTTTCCGAGATTTTGATATTGGCCTATCCACACGGTAGGTCATAAGTATGATATCGGTGGGGTTCTGACTCCCGCACCCCCATGATCAGATGTATGAAGAGGATGCAGCACTCTCCGAGGGCTAAGGTCTCTTCCTAGGCCATGTGATGGCGCACGCATTGGTGACAAGGCCTAGGCACAGCTCAGCCCCATTCTAGTGAATAGGCCTGTGCTGCTATATCAAGCACAGCTCGAATACAATATACATAGGAGGCTGTGGTTGGTAACCTGTGAGGAGGCCATTGTTTTAATTATATCACCTCGGAATAGAGGGGCGATCACACACAGGTATGCTTCTCAAATAACATTTATATTCCTTAAATTTGAACACTTCTATATCTCCATACTTCTTATTTGTTTTTCTGCTTCTTGCAGTTAACCCTCAACATTAAATTTTAAAGGGGTTTTCCAGCATTTTACCAGCGATTGTCGGGATAGGCCATCGCTATCTGCTCAGTTGGGGTTCTAGTGTAGCTCTAGGACCTGAACTACATAACTCAATTCATTCTGTAGTGAGTGGAGATGGTTGAATAGGATAAAGTAGTGCAATAACCGTCCCCGTCCTCTACATATTGAACAGAGATCTGTAGTTCTGGTACAAACCTCTGTGCTGAAGCTCCTGCAGAACAGCTGAATGGCGGAATACAAGGTGTCAAACCCCACCAATCAGTTATCGATGGCTTATCCTGAGAAAAGGATATCACTAGTAAAAAGCTGCACAATTTCTTTATAATGGTTTTCCAGTATCTTTCTTGATATTGATGGCCTATTCCCATCAGATTGCCATGGGTCTGCAGGGCACTCTGCTCCCCTCTGATCAGATGTTCTGCAGCTACTGTCTAGAAGTGTAGTGGATGGATCCGGTAATGTCCTATCTGCTCCAATTGAAGTGATTGGTCACCGCCAATGGATGTCCATAGCACAATGGATTGAGTTATGGAGTTCTGGTACCAGAGCTACTGCAGACCGGCTAAATGGACCAGAATGGTGGGGGTGTGACACTCGTCTGCCCTACCAATCTGATACCTATGGCCTATACTGACAATAGGCCATCAGGATCAAAATAATGGAAAACCCCTTGTAACCCTGCCAGACCAGTGCCATATATATACAGCGCTGGCCGGGACTCTAAACATGTTTCATACAGCAGACACTCACAGCTAAAGTCCACGGCTGGCGGTAATGCCGATTGCGGACTTTTAACCCATGTGCTTCCGGAGCCTTCTCCGGCTCCCCCTGGCGAGGATCGGGGAAGCCGGATGGATCGTGCGGCAGCTTCAGTACTCCAGAATGAAATGAGGCTGCTGCTTTGTTCCTATGAAGCATCTGCTTGTGGCAGGGCTCCATAGGCACACAGTAATATTTTCTAATGATAATGCATTGAGTGTATGAGAGAAGCAAACTATTGATTGCTTGTTCTAGTTCCCTATGGAACTATATGGAAATAGTGTTCAAAAAAAAAAAATGTAAAAATTCTAATCAACCCCCGTTCCCCAAAATGTAAATAAAGAAAAAAATGTAAACCATAAAAAAAACACATGATGGATATTGCCACATGAGAAAACGCCCATAGTATTAAAATAGAAAAATAATTTTTCTCATTTGACAAACGGTGAAACAGAAAAAAAGTCAAAATGGCCGATTTGCTGTTTTTTGGTCGCTTCAACTTCCCACAAAAATATTTAATAAGAAGTGTTCAAAAAGTCTTACACATACCAGAATAGTATCAATGAAAAAGAGCCCTTACACAGCTCCATACACAGAACTTACTCGTTAAGCTCTGTGTATACTGTGATCTAGAAGGCAGAGACACCTGGCAACTGTCCCTGCCTTCTCCCTGGGTTGCCCTGCTGTTACTGACCTGACAGCGGGCAACCCGCTCTGCAGCTGTCATCTCTAAATGGACGTTCTAAAACATCCATTTAGACATAAACAACTGCCCATAGGACGTTTATATCCTATGGGCGGTCCTGAAGTGGTTAAGAAACAGCGTCAGGGTGTACAGATTAAGATGATATTCCTTTAGGAGGACGAGTAATGGCTTCTATGTAATGAGGCAATTTTTTTAATGTTACAAATACATATAGGGATATAACAGACCGGGGCTGGAATAGGGAGATGGTTATCTTTTCATATCAGGCCCTGGTTTTTTGCTTCACCAGGTATGGTTGAAAGAGACACTACTCCCATAGATTTACGATGTGTCACGCAGACAGACTTACTCTTATCAGTGGTGGCCCCTCTCTCTATTACTACCCCTGTGCTGTCCTCATGCTCAGTGGAAAGCCTGCAGACATCCTATCTGTCATTTTACTTAACTGCAAGTAACTGGCCATTTACAAGTGTGAATGACGCCCCTTTTTCTATATTTCTGGACACCAGCTCTTATGGGAATCCAGCTCTATTTTTGGACTTTCCCATAGACCCCAGTATTTGCAGTTTTACGGGAATGGATGGTCCCCATACCGATCACAGGCTGGGTGGTGCCTTTGGGAAACTGTAGGATCTTTTATTTCCCCTCAAACATTTTGGTTTAGAGGAGATATATAAAGAAAAACTTACTTTCACTTTTAAGTGGATCTGTCCTTTGATGACCAGTATTCATTCAATACAGAAGGCCATGAATTTTTGGTGAGCTCTCACAGTGTTTGGGCAGCTCTCACTTATCCAAGGCCTCAGCTACCTCTGGTAGCTGAAAGCAAGGTGATGCTTTATCTCTCTGAAAGGGCTCTTGCACACGAGCATGTGTGCCCCATGCTGAGGACCACAAATAGCGATCCGCAATGCACGGGCACCGGAAAAGTGCAAGCTGTTTAAGGATGCAGACCCATTCACTTCAACAGGTCCATGATCCGCAAGATACATTCTGCCCTGCAAAAAATAGATCATGTTTTTGTGTTTTTTGCCGTGTGGATGCATGGACTGAAATCTTGCTGAAGCGCTTCGATCTGTGCCTCTGCTCCAATGTATCTTGCAGAATGCAGACACATTCAAGTCAATGGGTCCGCATCTGTAATAAGCACACCGTTGGTGCCTGTATATTGAAGACCTGCTGTTTCTGGTCCATAATACGGACATCCCAGCCATACTACCATGTGCAAGAGCGCTAAAAAAACGTATGTGATAGAATAAAGCCAATTAGTGACCACTATAAAAACACATAGGGGGTGGATCACTTACGGGCTAAACAAGAAGATGGCTTCTCTCCTCTATGAATTCTCTGATGTTTAACAAGAACTGATTTCTGTTTAAAACATTTCCCACATTCTGAACATGAAAATGACTGCTCCCCTGTGTGAACTCTTTGATGTCTATCAAGATGTGATTTACAATGATAACATTTCCCACATTCTGAACACAAAAATGGCTTCTCCCCTGTGTGATTTCTCTGATGTTTAAATGGAGATAATTTATCGGTAAAACATTTCCCACATTCTGAACATGAAAATGGCTTCTCCCCTGTGTGAATTCTCTGATGATTAACAAGATGAGATTTCTGGTGAAAACATTTCTAACATTCTAAATATGAAAATGGCTTCTCCTCTGTGTGAATTCTCTGATGTAGAACAAAAGAGGATTTACTGTAAAAACATTTCTCACATTCTGAACATGAAAATGGCTTCTCCCTTGTGTGAATTCTCTGATGTCTAAAAAGATGTGATTTACAATAAAAACATTTCCCACATTCTGAACATGAAAATAGATTCTCCCCTGTGTGAATTCTCTGATGTTTAACTAGAGATGATTTATGGGTAAAACATTTCTCACATTCTGAACATAAAAATGGCTTCTCCCCTGTGTGAATTCTCTGATGTTTAAATAGAGATGATTTATCAGTAAAACATTTCCCACATTCTGAACATGAAAATGGCTTCTCCCCCGTGTGAATTCTCTGATGTTTAACAAGTTCCGATTTACATCTAAAACATTTTATACATTCTGAACATGAAAATGGCTTCTCCAGTATGACTAGTCTGATGTGTAACAAGATCTGAATTAGAATTAAAATATTTCCCACATTCTGAGCATGAAAATGGCTTCTCTCCAGTATGACTAGTCTGATGTGTATCAAGAGCTGATTTGTGATGAAAACATTTTTCACATTCTGAACATGAAAACTGCTTCTCCCCTGTGTGAATTCTCTGATGTGTAGCAAGAGTTGATTTCTTGTAAAAACATTTCCCACATTCTGAACATGAAAACTGCTTCTCCCCAGTGTGAATTCTCTGATGTGTAGCAAGAGTTGATTTCGTGTAAAAACATTTCCCACATTCTGAACATGAAAATGGCTTCTCTCCAGTGTGAATTCTCAGATGTATAACAAGAGCCCATTTCTTCTTAAAACATTTCCCACATTCTGAACATGAAAATGGCTTCTCTCCTGTATGAATTCTCTGATGAATAAATAGAGATGATTTATCGGTAAAAAATTTCCCACATTCTGAACATGAAAATGGCTTCTCTCCTGTGTGAATTCTCTGATGTTTAAATAGAGTTGATTTATCAGTAAAACATTTCCCACATTCTGAACATGAAAATGGCTTCTCCCCTGTGTGACTTCTCTGATGTACAACAAGAGCCCATTTCTGCTTAAAACATTTCCCACATTCTGAACATGAAAATGGCTTCTCCCCTGTGTGAATTCTCTGATGAATAAATAGAGATGATTTATCGGTAAAAAATTTCCCACATTCTGAACATGAAAATGGCTTCTCTCCTGTGTGAATTCTCTGATGTTTAAATAGAGATGATTTACGGGCAAAACATGTTCCACATTCTGAACATGAAAATGGCTTCTCCCCTGTGTGAATTATCTTATGTCTAACAATACCCGATTTATATCTAAAACACTTCCCACATTCTGAACATGAAAATGGCTTCTCTCTTATGTGAGCTGTTTGATGTTTAACACCTCTTCTACGACTTTTATTCTGTGTTACAGTCTGTGATGAATCAGAAGATCGGACCTGTTTAAAGGGATCAAGTGATACATTATTTATGTGATTGGATGAAGGTATATCTTGGATGCTGGCACGCTCTTCATTTGTATCTCGTTTTATACCACGATCATCTACTTCAAAATCTGAAGATACCAGATGTTTCTCCGAGATCCCAGTACAGTTATCTGCCAAGGATAAAACACATTATTGATGAATAATATACCATAAAATTCTATTGAAAAATATCAATTTTTAACATTTCTATATGAAAAAAAAAATCTACAGAAAGTACAAGGCATGGCGCAAAAATTCTAGTATCAATTGACTAAAACAGTGGTGGCCAAACAAATCACAATCTGAGGGGCATAAGTAGAGGGACATAAGTAGAAATGGTCGGTCCCCACCTTGAGCAACTTCCCTGCAACCTCAACCCAAGTCATTTAAAAGATATATAAATAAAACATTTCCTGGTACTGGACATGAGACGATGAATGCCCCCTTAGTTCCCCACACAATAGTTATCTCCCCTCAGTGTCCCTTTCACAGCGGAATTTCCCCTTAGTGCCCTTTTCACAGTACTGATGATCAAAAAGTGCCCCCACTCACTAGAATGTCTCCTTCATGTTTCCAAACAGTAGTTATGCCCCCTTACAATAATGCTTCCCCTTAGTGGCCCAACACATTAGTTATGCACCCCTACAGTAGTGCTGTCCCTTAGTGTCCCCCTTATAGTAGTAGGGCGCCTGTACTATGAATAAAATTAAAAAGTAATACCGAGCACATCATGCTCTTTCCAGCAGCAGACATGATGTGATGACGTCATCTCTCCTGCTGAACTGAGGAGACCGCACAGGGCGGGGGGATTATCTCTGATTGCGGCATCTGTTCCTCACATTCAGCCTTTCAGGGGTTAACCAGTTAAAAAAAAAATACTCACCTCTTCCACTTGCTTGCAGAGGGGCCATCCATTCTCTCGTCTTGTAGTTCTCACGCTCACCGCAGGTCCCGCTCCGTAAGCAAGTGGATAAGGTTTTTTTTTTTTCAGCCAGCAATTTAGGAAAAATTTATTCTTTACCAGATCAGCTTAGTAACAAATTGATTTTTTTCCTGAAATTCAGATCAAAGTCCACTTTGGATACTTCGATTCGCATGACACTAGGTCTGCACTGCCAGTGGGGTGACGCCACCATGCGTTCCTAGCAGTAATGCTGGGAGCACATGGTGAAGTCATCGTGTTGGTAGCACAGGTCGTTCAGCATCAAGAGAGAAACAACCGCCTCCGTGCGTGCAAGTGGATAAGGTCAATTTCTTCTAGGTTACCCTTTTTAAATGGCCGTTAAATGAGTGCACTCCTGTCTAATGGCCATTAAAATGGTCCCATTGATTTAAATGGGGTCCACCTGGCAGTGAAAACGTACAAAAACAGGACATGTCCTATTTTTCACAACCACTACTCACTGCAAATAGCCATGTGAATTCATTGACTTCAATTCATTAATTTCAAAATGGCTGTGTAATAGCCGTTGTCCTTATCCTGCAGCTCTTCCCGATTACACAAATATCATATAGTGCCGAAGAATAATCAAGTGATATGAACATCATAATCATCACTGCAGCTAGGACACTGTGCACACTGAGGTCTTTCCAAATCTCAGTCCTGTCACTCTCAAGTAAACAATCTGCATGTCGCACACCATAAAATATTTATTTTTGTCATGGATTTATGCAATTCTGTGCTGAGCTGTGAATAAGGGCGATTGTCACACACAATTTCTGCCAGGAAAATGATCGTAGGGAGTCAGGGAGAGTCAGAAATCAATCAATCAAGGTTTTTGCCAGGGAGAGTAAAGGGAATGACTAGGGATTCCAAAGAAGAAGTGTGTGTGTGTTGTGTAGAATAGGGAGAAGCAAGGCAGCTGAGAGACAAGGAGAGAGAAGACCTGTGGCCGGCTGTGTCTGTGATCAGAAGTCCAGGTGCTGCAGTGCAGAACTCAAAAGCAGCTACCTGCAAGCAAATACGTTAATTTCTTTCAGCCATTTTCTCAAACCCTGTTTTTTAAGAGAGGGTCAATATAATTAATATATATATATATATATATATATATATACAGTGCAATACCCATGTTGTGTGTGTTTAACATAAATTGAGCCCCAAGCTGCAGTGGTGCATTTCTGTGAATCCTATTTACACAGGTTCGCATTGTAAATTTTTTTTGCAACTTGTTCAATTTCATTAAACCAGCATGTAGGTGATCAGCACTGATACACAGGCCAGCACACAAAAGTATCTGGGAGTGATAACGAATTTAGGCCCAAATTAATTTCCCTATTTCACACGGTTTTAATTTTTTTGGGGGGATTTGGGGTTGTTGATTATATACAAAGTAGCAGCATATTTATGTTTTTACTACACCAATACACAGGGTAGTGCACAATGTTATCTGAGAGGCCCACAAATGTCAAGACTACGGAAAGGTTCCAAACGAAAGACCCAGTGCCAGAAAGTGGGTAGTCGCAGCACCAACTATCCAGCCAGAAGTTGTGGTAGTAGTATTGGTAGGCCGCAGTATAGTTGAGGAGAAAGAGGATGAGATTGTGGATTGGATGGCTCTTCTCAGTCGCAGCAGGATGATGTGGAGGTTACTTCAGAGTCTGACACTCTGCCATAGAGCCAGGGGTCACAGCGTTCCTCCTGCTTCTCCTTGCAGTCCCAAAAAAGGCTTTTAGTGGAGTCCTCCCTGTCCATTCCTAGAAGTAGCAAGTAAACCCTACCACGCTCTACGGCAGACAGTCAAAAGCGTTTCTACTGAGGAGGCCACAGACCCCAGGCATAGCCATGTGAGTGGTGGTACATGTGGCCCCCACAGCCATGGTATTGGTGTTGAGGGCAGTGGCAGTGGCCATCAAGACAGAGCAAGGGAGGGGAGGAAGAGAACCCACCATGATATCCTGATGTCTGATAGAAGCGAAAATGAGGGTGAGGACACTGATGACGATTGTGTGCTGGACAGAACCTGGGAGCAGGATCCAGTTGTTGAGAAGGTGGCAACTAGAGATGAGCGAATCGAAGCTGACGAAGTGGAATTCGATCCGAATTTCAGGAAAAATTCAATTTGCACAGAATGAGAATTTCCCTGTGCTTCGTCGTAACAAATCGCTTTTTTCCTAACATGGCTGCTACAAGTGTGAGGACATGGAGAAAGGAACTCTGGGAAGGCGTGATCACCCATACTGACATGTAAGCAGCCAATAAGCAGCCAGCCAGCCCTGTGATGTCACAGCCCTATAAATACGGCTGTCATCTTAGATTCCGCCATTCACCAGCGTGCTTAGTGCAGAGAGAGACGTGTCTGCAGGCGCTAGGGACAGTGATAGGAAAGACTTGGTTGTGGTGAAAAAAACGATTTACAAGTGCAGGGAAAGATTACTCAAGGTGTAGGGAAAGGAAAGGGAGGAATTATTCCACAGCATTTATGTTGAACAGGGTTCAGTAGAGGAATACAGCCTGGGTAATAGGAACAATCCTATTACACCTTGCTGCACTGAGTGGGGATCCAAATTGCCATTATACAGCTCTGTAATTCCAGCAAACCTGTCTTATTAGGGTGCAAGTGCTGTTTGATACAGGCATTAACAGGGTTTATTACAAGTAAATATTTCTACATTTTATTTGCCCTTGTGCAGTGCAGTTATAAGTTCTAAAGCATTTTTTGGCTTGTAATAGTGGGGAAAAAAACTTATTAGCCGTTGTGTGGTGAACGGCAAAAAGTACAGCCCTTTTTGCTGTGTATTAGTGGCAAAAGTTAAATATATATTTGCCCCTCAGCGGTTCAGTTATCTGTTCTAAAGCCCTTTTTTCCGTGTATTAGTTGAAAAAGGAAAAAAATATTTGCCGCAAAGCGGTGCAGTTATCTGTTCTAAAGCCCTTTCTTGCTTGTGTTAGTGGAGAAAGGAAAAAAAATATTTGCCCCTCAGCGGTTCAGTTATCTGTTCTAAAGCCCTTTTTTCCGTGTATTAGTTGTAAAAGGAAAAATATCTTTTCTGCTCAGCGGTGCAGTTATCTGTTTTAAAGCCCTTTTTTGCTTGTGTTAGTGGAGAAAGATAAAAAAATATTTGCCCAGGTAGGTTGAGTGGTAGGGTCTCGGGCTACTTGAGAGACCTTGACGTGGTGTCCGAGCTTAAGACATGTCCTCCTAGTAGGATGTGTCGAACTAACCTCTCAATTTTAACATCAGTGTGAGGGTTTAGTATTGCTGCAAAGTGCACCTGCCTTTGCAATGTTTAGGGAATTTAGTGTACATTTGTAATTGTGTTCAGAATGAAATCTTACAAGGACTTTTTAAAGAACCAAATGCAACTAAAATGACATCAATTGTTTTTGTTATACAGTATTAAATGTTTTTTTTTGTGATTTCTTCATTGACACAATTATTCAACCCCTTAAAGACGACCACTCTTAAGAACAGAGGTTCATTCAAGTGTTTTCGATCAGGTATTGAAAACACCTGTGGATGTCAAGGAGCTGCAATCAAGCCGAATAAGCCCCAATTAGGCAGATGTAAAATGACCGTGGTACTCAGCTCCTTCTAGACATTTACTGGTGTGTTTACAGACATGGTGAAGTCAAGAGAATGGTCCAGGAAGACAAGAGAAGAGGTGATTTCTCTTCACAGGAAGGGCAATGGCTATAAGAAGATTGCAAAGATGTTAAACATACCAAGAGACACCATAGGAAGCATCATTTGATAATTCAAGGCAAAGGGCACTGTTGAAACGCTACCTGGTCGTGGCAGAAAGAAGATGCTGACTTCGACTGCTGTGCGCTACCTGAAGCGCAAAGTGGAGAAAAGTCCCCGTGTGACTGCTGAGGAACTGAAAAAAGATTTGTCAGATGTGGGTACTGAAGTTTCAGTTCAGGCAATAAGGCGCACACTGCGTAATGAAGGCCTCCATGCCAGAACTCCCAGGCGCACCCCCTTGCTGTCTCCAAAGAATAAGAAGAGTCGACTGCAGTATGCCAAAAGTCATGTGGACAAACCACAAAAGTTTTGGGATAGTGTTCTGTGGACTGATGAAACAAAATTAGAACTGTTTGGGCCCATGGATCAACGCTATGTTTGGAGGAGGCCTATGAAGAAAAGAACACCTTGCCTACTGTGAAGCATGGCGGGGGGTCAATCATGCTTTGGGGCTGTTTTGCTTCTACAGGTACAGGGAAGCTTCAGCGTGTGCAAGGTACCATGAATTCTCTTCAGTACCAGGAGAAATTGGATGAAAATGTGATGCAGTCCGTCACAAACCTGAGGCTTGGGAAACGTTGGACCTTTCAACAGGACAATGATCCCAAGCATACCTCCAAGTCCACTAGAGCATGGTTGCAGATTAAAGGCTGGAACATTTTGAAGTGGGCATCGCAGTCACCAGACTTAAATCCGATTGAGAACCTCTGGTGGGACTTAAAGAAAGCAGTTGCAGCGCGCAAGCCTAAGAATGTGACTGAACTGGAGGCTTTTGCCCATGAAGAATGGGTGAAGATACCCGTAGATCGCTGCAAGACACTTGTGTCAAGCTATGCTTCACGTTTAAAAGCGGTTATAACTGGAAAAGGATGTTGTACTAAGTACTAAGATTGAATGTCACTTGGGGGTTGAATAAAACTGATAATGATGTGAGCACAGAAAAGACATTTGTGGTTATTTCATTATAAATGTTATGTTATATTTGTCTGACTTACAAGGGCCTCTTTGATATAATTGTAAACAAGATGACTAAAATGATCAAAATCAATTTCAAACTGGCCAAAACACTCAATTTCAGTGGGGGTCGAATCATTTTGAACACAACTGTATTTCTGGCAAAATAAAATATATATTTGCCGTCCAGCATTGCATATATATCTGTTGAAAAGCCTGTTGTGTAAAAGTAGAACAAAATTTGGGCCTAATTGCCTTTCTGCGGTGCAGTAATATATTGCCAATGTATCTCAATTAAGGACTGCATTGCCTTGAATTTTCAGATGGTGTTCATCTCAGAGTAAAACCGTTTCAATATAGGCAGACATTAATTGTCCACAAGAAGTTCACAGTTTTCCAGTCTTTCTGTGGATACCAGATAAACGCTAAATAGTGCCGAACCACCAACACAAATACAATGAATTGGTGTTTATTATACTTACAAGAGTAGCAGAATAAATAGCATTTCATAAAAAAGTGTTGATCCTCGTATTACAGCCCGATCTAGGTTTCGCTTCATCAGGGGCGTATACTCCACCCTCATAAGGGCATTCCTTTTATATGCTTATTGGAGTGTCCCTGTGGCCCCCAATATGTTGGACGTACTATGAGGAAACAAAACGAGAATACAGGAGCACATTAGGAGTATTAAGAAAGGCCTAGAGACATATAGTGTCCCCCAGCATTTAAAAAAAGGGCATGGTAAAGACCCCAGTGGACTACTGTTCGAAAAGGTTAACCAGAAGTGGCGGGGGAGGGGATCCGCAAATGAAAATAAATCGCTGTGAGGTAGAGTGGATTTATAGTCTTGAAACCCTACAACATTCATGGACTTAACATCGAATTTGACCTTAAACCACGTTTGGTGTAAGTTTTTTTTTTTTCTTTTCCATCTTATCCCGAAGTGCTCCTGATGTTTTGCGAGTGGTGGTAGCCGGCAGATTTTGGCCGGATAAACTTAATGCATAATATTAACGAGAAGGGTGGGGATTGAACCCATTGTGTGTTTCTGTGAATGAAGTAAGTTGTACGTTTCAATTGGTTGATTCTTATCACGTGATCGGAATACTTGTTATCAATGGGAGACTCTGCCTCATGAGGAAAGCTTTGGTGGTCTCTATGAATGAAGCTAGTTGTAAGTCCCTATTGGTTTATTCTTACCATGTGATTGTAACACTTGTTATGAATGGGAGAATGTGAACCACCTGGAGATTAGTAGATAGGAAAAAGGTGGATTAGTATTTATGTTAAGAGGATATGTTTAGTAAGATTTCGTATGTTTAAGATTTATATGGAAGTTTTAGAATAGGAATGTTTTAAAGGGTTTTATACGTAACCTTGGCGGAAAATAATGGGGGTCTTTTTTGGTCGAGTTTTGAGCATATAAAAGGAATGCCCTTAGGAGGGTGGCAGATGCGCCCCTGATGAAGCGAAAACGAAACCTAGGTCAGGCTGTAATACGAGGATAAACACTTTTTTATGAAATGCTATTTATTCTGCTATTCTTAAGCATAATAAACACCAATTCATTTTATTTGTGTTGAAGGTTATTCACTATATTCATTTATCTGGGATCCACAGAAAGACTGGTTGGAAAACTGTGAGGTCACAGCAGAGTAAGGAGACATGGCAGCAGGGATCACAGTGAGAGGCC
>CM065594.1:286073421-286201335 GCA_033119425.1 Bufotes viridis
CCCGCCCGTAGTATTACAAGACCACAGTGAGCAGGAAGCGAGTTCGCTCGATACTTCGTCTCCTAGTGCGCTGGAGCGCGAGGGATTTGAATTTCCGACAGAAAGGTGTCAACTAAGACAAAGCATAAAGAATGTGGAACATGTAAAGCCAAATTATGAATTCAGCCTCCAGGGTTGTAAAACAAGGAACTTCTTATGACCCTAGGTTATGCAGCGACTATTTGTGTTGTGTGGTGGTATGAATCTGTTTGGGGCCTTTAGCATGATTGATAGGTTTGAATATTTTTCGGGCTTCCAAGCCTGGTTGTCTGCCTCATGGCTTCAGGGCCTGGTTGACTGCCTCATGGCTTCAGGGCTCGGTTACCTGCCTTTTGGCTTAAGGGCCTGGTTGACTGCCTCTTGGCTTAAGAGCCTGGTTGCTTGCCTCTTGGCTTAAGGGCCTAGTTGCTTGCCTCTTGGCTTAAGGGCCTGGTTGACTGCCTCTTGGCTTCAGGCCTGGTTGCCTTTGAGTCTGTGCCTGGTCGGCTGGCCGCCTTTGAGTCTGTGCCTGGTCGGCTGGCCGCCTTTGAGTCTGTGCCTGGTCGGCTGGCCGCCTTTGAGTCTGTGCCTGGTCGGCTGGCCGCCTTTGAGTCTGTGCCTGGTCGGCTGGCCGCCTTTGAGTCTGTGCCTGGTCGGCTGGCCGCCTTTGAGTCTGTGCCTGGTCGGCTGGCCGCCTTTGAGTCTGTGCCTGGTCGGCTGGCCGCCTTTGAGTCTGTGCCTGGTCGGCTGGCCGCCTTTGAGTCTGTGCCTGGTCGGCTGGCCGCCTTTGAGTCTGTGCCTGGTCGACTGGCCGCCTTTGAGTCTCTATCTGTTTAGCAGGCTGGCTGCCTTTGAGTTTGTATCTGTTTTGCAGGCCAGCTGCCTTTGAGTCTCTGCCTGTTTAGCAGGCTGAAAATAATATACAGTGTTAGTTAAAGCAGAGCCTTACTTTGGATGACTTCTCAATCGATACAATCCAAATAATTAAGGATGAAATTACTTACAGTTTGGAGACAATGGGTTCAATATTTTCTTTATCCAGGAGAAGTGAGGCCGCCGGGATTTCCCTCTGTCTGTGCAGCGTATTGCTAATGCTATAAGCAATTCGCCGCACAGACAGAAGAAGGAGAGCGGGTGGCCACGGCGCATGTGAGTTTATTGCAGCTTACTAACTGACCAAGGCAGCCAGGGCTTCAGTAGCGTCCTGGCTGCCATGGTAACAGATCGGAGCCCCAACATACACTGATGGGACTCCAATCACTGCCACTGCACCACCAATGATGGGGGAGACGGGGAGGGTGCACTGCGACCAATGGGGGACGGGGACCCTGTGGCCACTGCCACCAATGAGGGGTGGAGGGGTTGAGGGCACACTGGGCCACCAATGCAAATTGAAACATTCCCGGCACCTGGCCTCTGAAAGGGCTGCGATCCCCGCAATTAACCCCTCAACCTGAGGCGTCAATTGCGCGGATCGCAGCCCTTTCAGAGGTTGGGTGACGGGAATGTGAATCACAGGGCACAGAATGGAGCCGCCACACAGAGGTCCCTCCCCCACGCCGATCAGCTGGGACACGCTGCAGTCCCCGAGCGCCGCTGCACTGCCTTCCAGTATCGGCAGCGGTATCGGGGACATTTGCACGAGTACAAGTACTCGGCAAATGTCCGGTATCGGTCCCGATACCGATACTTGTATTGGTATCGGGACATCCCTAATTTTAATTGATATAGTAAAAGTTATGTTTTATTGAAAAGTTTATTTTCTGTGATTTCTATTTAATGCCTTTCAATCCAACTCTAAAATCAGTGATAGCTGTTTAGCAGGCTGGATGACTGCCTTTGAGGATATGCCTGGCTGGCTGGTTACCCCTTCGGGTCCATGCATAAAAAATGATGGGAGCCTGGGCCTTTCTGGTTCACTGCCTGGTCTTCTCTATGCATTCCCTCCTCTTCAGTTACTCTTCAGGGTTCTCAAGAAGATAAGGGGAGGAAATAAACAGGCTGATTTTGAGAGCTCCATTTATATAAGCAGGCATATAGCGCGAGTATGTGCATCACGTGTTTAAGGGTGTGTTTGTATAAGTGTGTGACTTTAGATTAAGTGACTTCAGATTCAGGGACTTTAGGAGGGGACTGAAGTAAATCAGTTTCTTATCAGTGCATTATATTGTATTTTTCTCTTTTCTTGCGTAATCCCTATTTAGTATGTGTTCCATTATTGACAATGCAGTCCAGTGCACATCTTGTATGATGTATGCAGTCCTGGAACAGCCGTTCGAGGGTGCATATGTTTGTTCAAAATGTGAGCAAATTACCCGTTTGGAATCGCAAATCGAGTCTCTAAACAGGCGAGTTTCAACACTGAGAGGCAACAATTTCATGAGGTTAACAATTTGGAAAAGAGTTTGCTGCTCACTGAGCAAGCACTCTATGGGGTAGATGTGGGGGAGGGTGGTAGAGAGGAGGCTGAGGAAAGTGAGGTAGCTAGCTGGATAACAGTTAGAAAGCGGGGTAGAGGGAAGAGTGCAGGGAGGCTAGCCCTGATCTGACACACCCCAACAAGTTTGCATGGTTGGCAGATGAGGGGGATGTCAGTTCAGGGAGAGCACTGCTGCAGCCGAACACTTCCTCTTCCAGACAGGGGAATGTCAGTTCCAGTAAGCAGGGGACCAGGAGAGCACGGCAGGCCAGACAGGTGCTGGTAGTGGGAGACTCCATTATTAGGGGTACAAATAGGGCAAACTGTCACAAAGACTGTGATCGCCGAACAGTGTGTGGTCTTCCTGGAGCTAGAGTTCGACACATTGTGGTTCGGGGTGACAGATTACTGGGAGGGGCTGGAGAAGATCCGGCGGTCATGGTCCATATCGGAACCAATGACAAAGTTAGAGGTAGGTGGAGAGTCCTTAAAAATGATTTTAGGGATTTAGGTCAAAATCTTAGGGCAAGGACCTCAAAGGTAGTGTTTTCTGAAATACTACTGGTACCACGAGCCACACAAGAAAGGCAGCGGGGGATTAGGGAGGTTACCAAGTGGCTCAAGAACTGGTGTAGGAAGGAAGGGTTTGGGTTCCTGGAGAACTGGGCCGACTTCTCTGTCGGCTACAGGCTCTATCATAGGGATGGGCTGCACCTCAACGGGGTAGGGGCAGCTGTGTTGGGGAGAAAGATGGCTAGAAGGTTGGAGGAGTGTTTAAACTAGGGACTGGGGGGAGGGTAATTACATTATAGGAGGGAAAGATAGAGCAGATAGAGAACAGGGGCAAGGTAGTGGGACTGGGGGAGGAATGGAAGGAGGGACTAGAACAGTTCAGAAGGAAAGGTGTAGGATAAAAAATATACATAAACTTCTTAATTGTATGTATACTAACGCCAAAAGCCTGACTAATAAAACTGGTGAACTGGAATTAGTGATGTGTGAGGAGGACTATGATATAGTGGGAATAACTGAGACACTGCTGGATGATAACTATGACTGGGCAGTTAATGTACAAGGTTACAGTCTGTTTAGAAAGGATCGTCAAAACCGGAGAGGGGGAGGGGTCTGCCTGTATGTAAAGTCCTGTCTAAAGCCCACAGTTCGAGAAGATATAAGTGAGGGACATGAACATGTGGAGTCACTGTGGGTAGAAATACATGGCGAGGCAAAAATAATAATAAATTACTAATAGGAGTTTATTATAAACCACCTAATATACCAGAGTCCACAGAAAATCTACTACTAAACGAGATAGACGAGACGGCAAATTATAATGAGGTCGTTATTATGGGGGACTTCAACTACCCAGATATAGACTGGGAAACTAAAACCTGTACATCTCACAAAGGAAACAGGTTCTTGGCAATAACCAAAGACAATTACCATTCCCAACTGGTCCAGGACCCCACTAGAGGGACGGCCATACTGGACTTAGTATTAACCAATAGACCTGACAGAACAACAGATGTGCAGGTCAGGGGACACCTGGGAAATAGTGACCATAAAGTAATAACCTTCCAATTATCCTTCAAACGAGCGTTTCTACAGGGAGGAACAAAATAGCAAACTTCAAAAAAGCTAAATTTAGCCAACTAAGAGAGGCCATAGTCCTAACTAACTGGGACAAAGTCCTCAAAAATAAAATACAGCCACAAAATTGGATATTTTTAAAAGGATCCTAAAATCTAATTGAGAGAGGTGCATACCTTATAGGAATAAAAGGTTAAGGAACAAGAAGAAACCAATGTGGATAAATAGAACTGTAAAGAAAGCAGTAAATGACAAAAAGAAAGCAGGGGAGCGAGGAAGCACTGAAAAACTATAAAAATAGAACATGTAAAAAACAAATAAAAGCGGCCAAACTAGAGACTGAGAGATTAATTGCCAAAGAGAGCAAAACTAACCTTAAAATGTTCTTCAATTATATAAATGGTAAAGAGTATAAATCTGAAGGTGTCGGCCCTCTACAGAGCAGTGAGAGGGGTGTTGCAGAGAGCGACTAGGAGAAAGCAAAGCTATTAAATATTTTTTTCTCCAATGTATTCACTGAGGAAAATAAACTGATGAAATGCTGAATGTAAAAGTAAATTCCACATTAAAAGTGCCCTGTCTGACCCAGGAAGAAGTACAACAGCGACTTAAAAAGATTTAAATAGACAAATCGCCAGGACCAGATGGCATACACCCCCGTATCCTAAGAGAATTCATTAATGTCATAGCCAGACCCTTATTTCTGATATTTAAGGACTCTTTACTGACAGGGAGTGTTCCACAGAAATGGCGCATAGCAAATGTGGTGCCAATATTCAAAAAGGATATACAAACCATTAGAAAACGTGGTGTTAAACAGGCAGGATATGCTCAAACCCATATGCAGTTGTGCATGTATATAGGGGAGCATATCCTGCACTTGTAGTCCGTTGCTAATGGCAATCAACAGCAAAAAAATGCATACAATGGAAGATGCCAGCAACGGACTACAAGTACCACAATAACCATCCTACATAAGGTAACGATTATGTGGATGTGGAGAACAATCGAAAATGCAACAATAGCAAACACAGGTGCACTCTGCGGTAATACTAAACCCTCACACTGATGTTAAAATTGAGAGGTTGGTTCAACATATCCTACAAGGAGGACATGTCTTAAGTCGGGGGCTGCGCCAAAGTCTCTCAAGTAGCCCGAGGCCCTACCACTTACCTACCTGTGCCGTATGGGCGATACCAGGGGCCAGTGGGCGAATTATGGGAGGATAAGGCCTGACTAACAAGAAGCTGTTTGTTAGTCAGGCCTTATCCTCACGTCAAAAAGGGTAAAAAAATAGGAGCCTGGAAACTATAAGCCGGTAAGTTTAACATCTGTTGTGGGTAAACTGTTTTCTAAGAGATGCTATCTTGAAGTACCTCAATGAAAATAAGCAACTAACACCATATCAGCATGGTTTCATGAGGGATCGGTCATGTCAAACTAATTTAATCAGTTTCTATGAGGAGGTAAGTTCTAGACTTGACAGTGGTGAATCAATGGATGTCGTATATCTGGACTTCTCCAAAGCATTGGACACTGTACCACATAAAAGGTTAATTAACAAAAGGAAGATAAAGGCAGCTCTCACCTGCTCCTCTCAGCTGTGAGCACGGATGCAGCTCCTGGACATGGCTGACTTGAAAATTGACAAAAAACGTTGAATCCAGCCTAATAACAATGAAGGAAAAAACGACACACATAACGAGACTACACCATTCTGTACTGAAGACTTTACCGCAAAAATAAAGTTTTTTCCTTCACTGTTATTGAGCTGGATTCAACGTTTTGTGTCACATAAAAGGTTAGTATATAAAATGAGAATGCTTGGACTGGGAGAAAATGTCTGTATGTGGGTAAGTAACTGGCTGAGTGATAGAAAACAGAGGGTGGTTATTAATGGTACACACTCAGATTGGGTCACTATCACTAGTGGGGTACCTCAGGGGTCAGGATTGGGCCCTATTCTTTTCAATATATTTATCAATGATCTTGTAGAAGGCTTGCACAGTAAAATATCAATTTTTGCAGATGACACTAAACTGTATAAAGTAATTGACACTGAAGAGGACAGTATACTGCTACAGAGGGATCTGGATAGATTGGAGGCTTAGACAGAGAGAGTGGCAGATGAGGTTTAACACTGACAAATGAACGGTTATGCACATGGGAAGGAATAATGCAAGTCACCCGTACATACTAAATGGTAAAACACTGGGTAGCACTGACATGGAAAAGGACCAAACATAGAAGAGGATTCTTTATGGTAAGAGCAGTGAGACTATGGAACTCTCTGCCTGAGGAGGTTGTGATGGTGAATTCACTAAGAGAGTTCAAGAGGGGCCTGGATCTATTTCTGGAGTGTAATAATATTACAGGCTATAGCTACTAGAGATGTCATTGATCCAGGGAGTTATTCTGATTCCTGATTGGAGTCGGGAAGGAATTTTTTCCTCTTAAGTGGGGAAAACTGGCTTCTACCTCACAAGGGATTTTTTGCCTTCCTCTGGATCAACTTGCAGGATAACAGGCCGAATTGGATGAACAAATGTCTTTTTTCGGCCTTATATACTATGTTACTATGTAATCTCTAGTGATATACTTTTCATAATCTTTGGATGGTGTGTACAGTATATATGATTTGCAAGCACTTAAAGGAGTTATCTCATCCGAAACAATGGGGGCATATCACTAGGATATGCCCCCATTGTCTGATAGGTGTGGGTCCAACCGATGGGACCCGCACGTATATCGAGAACAGAGCGGGCCAAATTGGTGGCTGGAGGACTCTGGTTCAGCCACCAAGTGTTCTCCCCATAGAAGTGAATGGGAACGCACTGTGCTTCACCAGCCACTATTTCCATTCACTTCTATGGGCCTGACTGATATAGCCAAGCCAGTGCTGCGCATGCACAGTGCATCCTCTATCACTTTCGGGGCTTAGTTTAGGAGATAGTTGCGGGTCCCAGTGGTGGAAACTGCACCTACCAGACAATAGGGGCATATCCTAGCAAATTGCCCCCCATTGTCTCAGATAAGACAACCCTTTTAATATAAATGCACGAAAAAAGGAGGATGTTATGGTGTGGGCCGTGCAGTTTGTTTACTTGAGAGTGACAGGACTGAGATTGAGAGAGACCTCGGAAAAGGCCATCGGGAAAGGCTGCAGGATAAGGCTACATCCACACAACAGGGAAAACTGGCACACAGTAGTTTTTAGAATGAATTGAACTCAATGGCGCTATTCACATGGCCATTTTTTTTTAAGGTGAGTGAATAGTGTTTGTGAAAAATAGGACATGTCCTATTTGTGGCCATTCTCACTGCAAGATGGACCCCATGTAAATCAATGGGACTATTTTTAATGGCCATTAGACAGGAGTGCATCCATGTAATGGCTGTTTAAAATGGGTACACTAGTGGAAAATGGCCTTTTAGGGGTTAAAATAAAAATAAATTGCCTTATCCGCTTGCACGCACAAGGCAGTCTCTCTTGGTGCTGAAGGACCTGTGCTACCAACGTGATGACATCACCATGCTCTCCCAGCATTATTGCTTTTAGAGCGCATGGTGACATCATCACACTGAGAGTGTAGGTCCTTTAGCACCAAATGAAGAGCGACTTTTCTCTAAGCGTGCAGAGATGGGGGCCACCCTGGGAAACATTACTACTAACTGGGGCCACCATGGGGGACATTATGTATACTGCAGGGGTTGGTAATTAAATAAAAAAAGCTAATAAAAATCATCTAAATCATCATCAAATAATGGCTGTTAAAAATGAATGCAAAACGTCCAGACGACCAAGAAAGGGATGCGAAAAATGGTTGAAAAATAGCCATGAAAAACGGAGTGTGTTTTTTTTATGGCCTTTTTTCACGTGTGAATGTAGCCTTAAGAGGTCATACAAAGACGTCTCACCACTGAACACCAGATATTTGCCTGCTGCTGGGAGGAGCATGATGTGCTCGGTATTACTTTAACTTTTTTCACAGTACAGGAGCTTCACTGATATAAAGGGGACACTAAGGGACAGCACTACTGCAGGGGGCGCACAAAGGGGGCATAACTACTGAGTGGGTGCACTTAGGAGGCATCAGTACTGTGAAGAGGGCACTGAGGGGGAATTCCACTGTGAAAGGGACACAGAGGGGAGATAACTATTGTGTGGGGCACTAAGAGTGGATTTGTCGCCTCTTGTCCAGCGCTAGTAACTGTTTTATTTATATATCTTTTAAATGACTTATTGAGTGGGGGTTGCAGGGAAGTTGCTCAAGTTGGGAGCCAGTGTTTTCTAGATATGCCCCTCTGTCTACTATTAGATTGTGGTCTGTTTGGCCACCACTGTTTTAGTCGATTGATATTCAAATTGTGTGCCATGCCTTGTAATTTCTGTGGATTTTTTATAAAAGTTATAAAATTTCAATACAATTTTAATGTTATTCATCAATGATAAAATGTGTTTATTCTTGGCAGATACCACGAACTTAGAGAAACTTGAAGTAGATGATTGTGGTATCACACAAGATACATTTGAAGAGCATGTCAGTATACAAGATATACCCTCATCCAATCACAGCCACAATGCATCATTTGATTCTTTTAAACAGGTCCGATCTTACTTTCTTGCGTCTTCTCCGGTTCTTTAAACTCCACTTATTCATAAGCCCACTTAGTACAGCAAGCCCAGGTAGAGCGAGCTCAGGATGAGTTCAGTGGTGCAACTACCTATACCTATAGGGCACGTGGGAGCACAAACCACTCCCCTTAACCAGATACACAACAGAGAAAAATATGGGTTTAAATGTCAGTACCAAAATACCAGCACTTAACTCAAAAGGACCTTTGATATAAACTATATGCAGCTGTTTGCAATCACTCCTACAAAATAACACTCAGCACCAAAACTCTGGTTCTTTAGGCTCCACTTATTCACAAGCACACTTGGTACAGCAAACCAGACGTTCCCACTCTGTTCCAGGGCCACTATTGTGATTCAGTTCTTCTGATCTGTCAGAAAAATAACAAAAAAGAAAACAGGTCCTGATGTTCGAGCATTTAAAAGGCCTCTATCACACGGTCAGGATATTTTGCATCAGGGTTTTAACATGATAATGAAAGCCAAACATCTTTGATCATGAAAGCCAAAAGCAGGAGTGGGTCCAAAACATAGAAGAAATGCAAATTTTACCATTACATTTTACCTCCGTTTTGGACCCGCTCCTGTTTTTGCCTTACCAATACTGATCAAATATCGACCGTATGATAGAGGCCATTCAAGTCCTGCATGTAGGGCTTCTTTTCCATCTGAATAAAACAGATTTAAGACACAAATGCTCAAAATATAGGATCCGCTTTTTTTTTGGCTGTTCTTCGGACAGATCAGAAGAATGGAAAAATATGCAGTGATATGAACACAGCCTTACTGCTGACACTGTCCACATGGTCATGAGGCATACATTACGCATTCCATCTGCATCCAGCAGTGCCAAATCCGTTGAGTTCTCTGCTGGAATCACGCAGAGATGAAAGTAGACTAATATAGCACCACATACCTCGTACATCCAGTGATGTCTCCTCTGACATAGATATTCTTATTCCTCATCTTCTTTATTCAGACCAGACCGCCATGATGATTTCTTTCAGCAATCTCTTGTCTCTGGAGAGTTTGACAGACATCTTAGTTTCCTAGTTTTCCATCATCCTCCTACCTTCTGAACACCCCGTCCTGCCACCCCCAATACTGTGCCTGCTGTGTTCCCCAATACTATAGCGCAGAGACAGATAAACCCCCTGAGAATATGAGTACCACACACGATAGTGCTCTTTAAATAATTATTGTCACAAAGTGCTGTAACAAATAGCTTTGCCCAGCAAATAGTGTCCCTGACATTAATAGTGTTAACATAATGTCTCCCAAAATAATGTTGCTAAGCTGATACTGTGCCAGGGTGCCCCCACAGTACTAGTGCTCCCAAATGTCCCACCAATAGAAATAATTATCTGTCAGAGTATACTTAGTAGTACTAGTGCGCCCAACAGTAATAATGTCCCCATTGTTCCCCAGACATAATAATGCTCCCATGGTAATCATTAGAATAGTACAGTATTAGAATGTATTGGCTCTGATGAGCCAAAGTTATTACTTCGCAAAGTCTCGCGACACTTCGCGTAATAACTTCATAAATTGATTTCTACAGTAAAAAAACATTTCCCAAACTCTGGTTCAGTTCCAAGTGGTATGTACAGTGTTTTATGCGAATCTACTTCGGATATTTCATCTGAAGTCAATTCGCTCATCCCTAGTATTCATGATTTCTATAGTCTCCCAGTTGTAATAAAGCTCACCATAATGCTCCCAGTAGTAATAATTCTCTTTATAATATGTGACAGTAGAAAAATGTCCCTTACAACGTGAGCCAGTACAATAATACCCACTTATAATGTGCTCCAGTACAAAAAAGCCCTATTGTGTGGCAGTAAAAAAATGACCTCCTCTTAGTGCCTCTAGTACAGCCAATGTCCCCATAGTGGACCCCATAATGTGTGCTAGTATAAAATACTCCTACAGTGAGGAACAGAAGTATTTGAACACCCTGCCATTTTGCAAGTTCTCCCACTTAGAAATCATGGAGGGGTCTGAAATTCACATTGTAGGTGCATTCCCACTGTGAGAGACAGAATAAATAAAACAAAGTTAAGGAAATCACATTGTATGATTTTTAAAGAATGTATTTGTCTTGCACTGCTGCACATAAGTATTTGAACACTTGGCAATCAGCAACAATTCTGGCTCTCAAAGACCTGTTACTGTGCCTTTAAAGAGTCCACCTCTGGAGGAAAAAGAAGGATGAGTTGCATCCCAGGAACACCATCCCTACTGTGAGGCATGGGAGGGTAACATCATGCTTTGGGGGGACTTTTCTGCAAAGCGGACAGGACGACTGCACTGTATTAAGGTAGAGGATGAAAGGGGTCATTCATTGTGAGATTTTGAGCAACAACCTCCTTCCCTCAGTCAGAGCATTAAAGATGCGTCGTAGCTGGGTCTTCCAACATGACAACGACACGAAGCACACAGCCAGGAGAAGGCTCCGTAAGCAGCATATCAAGGTTCTGGAGTGTCCTAGCCAGTCTCCAGACCAAAATCCAATAGAACATCTTTGGAGGGAGCTGAAACTCCGTGTTGATCAGCGACAGCCCCGAAACCTGACAGATGTAGAGGAGATCTGTGTGGAGGAGTGGGCCCAAATCCCTGCTGCAGTGTGTGCAACCCTGGTCAAGAACTATAGGAAACGTTTGACCTCTGTAACTGCAAACAAAGGCTTCTGTACCAAATATTAACCCTGATTTTCTCAGGTGTTCAAATACTTACCATTCCGGTGACCACAGAATCAGCATGACGACCTAGTAAGTCAAACTACGGGAAGTCCCATTCCACTATTACAAACTATTGCGTCATATGTCGGGGAGGGGATAAGGCACATTTTGAGGTAGGGAAGTTGCATATTCCTGATATTCCAGGGCAGAGCATCCCAGAAAGTAGGTGCAGCTTATGAAAACACTTGAAAATGAAAGTGAGAAGTTACGAATTATGGAGGATGTTAGTCTTAGATCACTGGCAGAACGGAGAGTGCAAGTAGGGTGGTAGATGGAAATGAGGGAGGAGATGTATGGAGGTGCAGCACTGTGGAGAGCTTTGTGGTTGAGGGTGAGAAGCTATGAACTGTATTCTGTGGTGGATGGGGAACCATATATAGGCACAGGCTAGAAGAATCAGTGTAGCGGGTAGACAGATAGAGGAGCCTAGCTACAGCATTTAGGACAGACTGAAGAGGGAGAGTTTAGTAAGAGGAAGACCAATTAGTAATGAATTACAGTATCCAAGACGAGAGTGAATCAAGGCAACAACAGAGTTTTGGCCGCTTCCACCAGATTCAGGAGATGTTCTAGAGGTGTAGACAAGAAAGTATGCAAGAAATATCGTATAGATGATGGTACTGAAAACCAAATTTACTGATATTCTGTCCAATTGGGGTTGTGTAGAGAGAGAAGAGTAGAGGATCTAGGAGCAAACCATGAGGAACTCCAACACTGAGAGGGAGATAAGAAGAAGTAGAACCAATGAATGATAGACCTAAAGGAGCGACCAGAGAGAGAGAGTGTCCTGAGTAGAGGAGATGTTCCAGGAGTTTAGAGATAAAGGGGAGGTTAGAAACAGGTCAATAGTGAGCAGCACAGGTCGGGTGAAGAGATTTTTTTTAGTAGTGGCGTTATAACAGAAGGTTTGAGAGCGTCCAGAAAGATACCAGAAAAGAGAGAAATATTGTAGTTAGATGAGTAATTACAGCTGATGTAGAGGGACTGAAGAAGGTGTGAGGGGATATGATAGGTGAGAGGGGACAGGTGGTGGGTCGAGAAGAAGAGAGAAGCCTAAAGACTTCATCAGTTATAGGCTCAAAAGAGGAGAGAGAGCATGTGGAAGTGCGGGAGGGGGAGGATCAAAATTGGTTGGGGAATGGGAGGTTCCTGCCGGATGTAACCAATCTTGTCTCTGAAGTAGGTGGCCAGGTCATCAGTGCAGGTCCCTTCTCTTCATGATGCAGATGCAGCCGCTGTCTTCTAGAACACCACAAGCTCTCACCCTGGGTCTCACACAGAGCAGAACCCAACAAATCCATCCCCAGCCCCGACACAAACAGAAAAGCTAAAGGCTTCCAGAGTCCAGAACGAAGCCGGAAGAAATCCCACCCAAAGAAGACTTCATGACCTACAGAGAAGCAGCTTCATGTCGGCTCTCACCTCCTCACAGCAGGACTTCTTCACTTCTATTACTCGTCTCTGTCCCACAACCCCAAATAATTACTTCATCCCTTTACCTCACCCTGCCCCCCGTACCCCGTCTGACCCCCGTCATCTCAGCTGAGGACTATGCCTCTTATCTCTAAACCATCGGCAGCGTTAGCTGAAGCTCGGAGCCGCCGTCCTCTCAGCCGCTCTACGTTACTACTCGCTGCTCTTCCCACATCACCTGCTTTACCGCTGTCACTGAGGACAACCTTCCCGCCTTCTCTCCATCCCCCGTCACACTAATCACCGCGTTACCTCTCCGAGCCTGTCCTGCCCCCGATCACAATCTGTCCGACATTTCCGCGGTTCTCCAGCGTCGCCGGATGCGTTTTCTAATCTCTGAAGACTAAAATCTCATCTTTGATATTCAGCCAGTGACACAAGACTGACACAAGGAGGCGCTATTAAAGGGAACTCATGGGGGCGTGGCCTGCTGAGGATGTGAGCGGACGTGTCTGTTGTGAGCTCCCGCACACCTTCGGTCATTTATCCGGCAGTTCCTGATCGCAGCATCTCCATACTTACCCCATCGGGTCTCCCTGCCTCAGGGGACAGCCCCGCTTCCACTGCCTGCCCGACAGTATCGACTATGGCCAAGAGAGGGCCTGGGAAAGGAGCCAGCAAAGCGCTGCAAGATGGCGCCGGCCCCGCCACGCCGAAGCGCCGGGACCGCGTGAGTGCCCTGCAACAGGAGGCGGCTGACAGGCTTAGTCAGTTTGCCCATGACAGCCAGCTAAAAGAGAGCCGGAATGCCTCAGGGTTCCTACACTCTGCTACTGCTGCCTCCCCCTTGCATACTGAGAGGGAGCAGGGGGGAGATTTAATGGGAGAAGAGGACAGCCTGTCACAGTTCCCAAGCAGATATGCCGCCCTTGCAGACAAGCGAGATTCTGATGCTCCTGATTCTGACCAGGAGGAGCCCACAATTAAAGATGTGCTGCATGCGATATCTAAATGGGGCAAGTCCCTTACAGTTCTCACTGCTCAGGTGGGTGCGATAAAAGAGGACATATCTATAGTGCGCCATGACCTGCGGAAGCTGGCAGATCGCACGACATCGCTTGAAGATCGTATGGGTGACCTGGAGGATGCTGTGCACCCCCTCAAGAGGGATTACGCTGACCACTCCCGACTACTTGACGTGATTCATGCTAAACAGGATGACCTGGAAAATCGCCTGCGACGGAATAACGTCAGATTGGTGGGCGTCCCTGAGAAAGTGGAGGGTGCTAACCCCACTGAATTTTTCGAAGGATGGATCAAGGAGCACTTTGGTGTAGAGACCCTTACTCCTCTGTTTGCTATTGAAAGAGCGCACCGCGTACCTACCAGACCCCTGCCTCCGGGGGCGCCACCAAGACCGGTCCTGATGAAGGTGCTCCATTATAGGGACCGTAATATTATCCTGAGAAAGGCAAGAGACCTCCCCGATCTATCTATTGATGGCCATAAAGTATCCTTTTTTCCAGATTATTCTATAGAAGTCCAGAAACGGAGGGCTCGGTTTTTGGATGTTAAACGCCGTCTACGTGGCCTGGGCGTATCCTATTCTATGCTCTATCCTGCCCGCCTGCAAGTGGTGGCCCTTGGCTCCACTAGTTTCTTTGAGGATCCGAAAGATGCCTCCAGATGGCTTGACCGCCATGAAAGAGAGATCCGTGAGGAGAGGAACCGAGGAGACTGATATGTGTATGCCGCCTATGCCTGTGAGGTGCCTTACTTAAGGGTTTCGCTGTCCGGAGCTGTGGGGACTGTGCAGCTATTGTGAGGCCCCTTCTCCATTTCTCCGATATTGTGGGTGGGGGCGCTATGGTGCTCTGAATGTCTGATGGGGGAAGGTTCTGTTACTGTTGTACTGCATATAATGCTTGCGCGATTCCTTACCGGGGTTTGTGTGGGAGGGAGTCCATGTACTTTGTGTTTTACTATTTGTTCTGTTTGACCAACCTGTATTGCTCGCTCTGATTACTACTGTGCGGCTGCGCTCCTCACCTCACTGACAGATGTGTTAGTTACCCACGGGCCTTTGTAATGAGGCGTTCTATGTGGGGTCTGTCAGGGATAGTGACGGTGGGAATTTTTAGGTTCGGGAGGGGAGGGTTTTCTAGTTTGGGGGGGGGGGGGGAGGGAGTTACTATGGTCCCAGGGGTGGTGCAGGATTCCACAGGTGCGATATGGAATGTATGTATAGACATCTGGCGGTTCATGTCGAGGAGATTTTATGTATGTGATAATGGCTAGCCCTGTGAATTTCCTGAGCTGGAATGTCAGAGGAGTGAAGGACGCCAATAAAAGGAAAGCTATTTTGGACACTGTTAAGGGATATCACCCCTGATCTGTTGTCTACAAGAGACGCATCTTTTAGCGGAGCAATCTCATTTGCTCTCCCTAAGTGGGCGAAGTCACACGTACCATGCTACGGTCTCTTCCTATGCTAGAGGAGTCAGTATCATGATACACAGACAGCTGGACTTCTGCTGTCTGACTAAAAGGATTGACGTGAATGGCTGCTATGTTTTTTGCACGGTAAATTGTTTAATGTTCCCTGTCTGATATGTGGTATATATATCCCTCCGCCTTACTCCTCCGGCGATACTTAGACACTTATTGTCGTTTATGTCCGATTATCCTGACATTCCAGCTCTGGTACTTGGGGACTTTAATAATGTATTATGTCCTGCTCTGGACAGAATGTCGGGAGCTGCATCGCAACCGGAGGGGCTGCTTACTCCTTTTGGGAGACTGCTGTCTGAGACTTCTTTGGTGGACCTGTGGAGGCTGCGTAACCCGACAGTGCGCCAATTCTCATGCTACTCCAGTTCGTACCAGGCACTGTCTAGGATAGATATGGCCCTTGGGAATGGAGCCATGTGCCGCCGCATAGGCGACATTCAATATCTACCGAGGAAACTTTCGGACCATTCCCCTATATTAGTAACTGCGCATTTTGCGCCAGTGGTCGCTGGCCGTTGCCTGTGGAAATTTAATCCTTTTTGGCTGCAGGGGTTACCCATGGTTTCTAATATAGGTGACAGGCTGAAGGAATTTTTTTCCTTTAACCTACCAAATACCTCCCCTTTATTAGTGTGGGATACTATGAAGGCCTTCCTGAGGGGGGAGTTATTGGCGGCGGTTAATATGAAATGGAATGAATCTCGGATATCTATTCAAAGGTTAGAGCGGCAGCTAGTGGAGGCTGAAAATCAGTATGTCCTGATGCCCACAGACTCCAACAGGACACTGTGGGAGGTAGCGCAGGATGCGCTGAATGACAAGCTCCTGCTTAGGGCCCGGAATAAGAGGTTTTTTCAGAAACAGTCTTATTCTGAAGAGGGGGAAAGGACTGGTAAGTTGCTGGCGTTTCTATCTAAGGCGCAACGACCCCTGGCTCATATTGCTGTCCTTCGGCATGATAATGGGTCCCTGTGTACGTCACCGGATGCCATTTTGGATGTTATGCACTCTTTCTATTCTGTTCTGTACCAATCGAAGCTGGAGGTCTGTGACCTGGAGATTGAGGAATTTCTCAACCGATTGCACCTCCCAGTACTGAATGGGGAGCAGGTGGCGATGTTGGACGGGCCTATAACGGTTCAAGAATTGGAAGTGGCCTTAGGGGGTATGGCGAATTGCAAGGCTCCTGGGAGTGATGGCCTACCGGCTGAGGTTTATAAAACGTTTGCCCCCATTCTACTGCCTCAGCTGTTAGAGGTGTTCAAGGAAGCTCAACTCCAGCAGAGGTTGCCGCCTAGCATGAACGAGGCAGTTATAACTGTTATTCCTAAGCCTGATAAAGACCCACTGTTAGCGGAGTCCTATCGGCCAATATCTTTGCTCCAAGTGGATGTGAAGCTGCTGGCTAAGGTATTGGCCAATCGGCTCAACTCGGTAGTGTCATCTCTGGTACATACTGATCAGGCTGGCTTCATGCCTAATATGTCGACGGCTGTCAATATCCGACGCCTGTTCCTTAATATTCAGGTCGGCAGGTCCCGGGGACTACGTGCGGCGGTCGCATCGCTTGATGCGGCCAAGGCATTTGATAGTGTGGAGTGGAGGTATTTATGGGCAGTGCTTAGGCGTATGGGCTTTGGGGGGCGTTTTTTGTCGGTGGATTCAACTTTTGTATTCTTTACCTACGGCTATGGTTAGGGTAAATGGTAATCTATCCCGTCCCTTCCGTTTGTATAGAGGGACCAGGCAGGGGTGTCCCTTATCGCCCCTGCTCTTTGCCCTTGCGATTGAGCCTCTGGCGGCGGCACTACGGGAGGCGCAGGAGGTCCGGGGTATTGAGTATGAGGGGATTACCGAAAAAGTGGCCTTGTATGCCGATGATTTACTCCTCTTCCTTGATGATTGGAGCTCCTCCCTTCCAGCTGCCATGAGTATTATCAATCGGTTTGGCGTTTTGTCAGGGCTGACTATTAATTGGTCCAAGTCCACACTACTGCGTTTATCTGCTGGCTCTGAGAGTAGCTCATGCTCATCCATGGGCCTGCAACTGGTCGAGACCTTCAAGTATCTCGGTGTCTATGTTACAGTAGATACTGCAGATTATGAACGAGTGAATCTTACACCGCTTCTCCAGAGATTTAGACAGAAGGTGAGGGCTTGGACCAAGTTGCCGTTGTCTGTCATTGGCAGAGTCAATCTGATAAAAATGATATTAATGCCACAACTCCTGTACTTGTTGCATAATGCTCCTGTGTGGATTCCTGTGCGCTTTTTTGCCACGGTCAACTCCATATTCAGGGACCTCATCTGGAAGGGGGGAGTTCCCCGCATTAAGTTGGCTACCCTGTGTCGGCCCAAAACAGATGGTGGCTTGGGAGCTCCAGACCCCTGGTTGTACTATCTTGCCGCCCAGTTGCAACATATGAGGGGTTGGGGAGCGGGTGCTGATGTGAACACTGCTGGACAGATTGTGAGGACTTTAGTGGGGAGGGACAACCTATTGTCGGCGATGGAAGAGGGCGTATTGGAACCAAGGGGAGCAGACGTTCCACTGTTGCGAGTCTTGCATAAGGTATGGTGGAAAGCTCGGCAGGTAGCGGGAATGCAGGGCTACTCTGCCTTTACCAAAATTTGCCCCAATCTCATATATACTGAATTAAACAAGGTTGTTGCAGTGCAGGCGTGGAGCCGTTTTGGGCTTCTGTATATACATCAGCTTTATGACGGTGACATTTTGAAAGATTATGCGAGGCTGCAGAGTGAGTTTCTGCTTCCTCATTCTCAATTCTATGTTTACTTACAACTGCGCCATGCTATCCGGGTACAGGGGAAGGTGGAGGCCATTAAACCTGCTTCCAAAAATGTTATCCTAGATTTAACGGGCTCTAAGGGATCCACCGGTGGAGTTATCTCTTTGCATTACAGCAGTCTCTTGGAGACGCAGATTAAAAAGCAGCCCCTCCGGTTGTATGATAAATGGAAAGAAGATATTCCTGGGCTGACTGAGGTGGAATGGAGCTCGGTACTGGAGGGGTTTACACAGGTGGCAGTTAGTGAGGCCCAGAGGATGTCGCAAGTTCTTCTACTTCACAGGGTGTACCGAACTCCAGCACTCCTTAAGAGAATGGGATACCGCCTAGATGATTTGTGTCCTAGGTGCGGGGCTCCTAATGCCACGTTGATACACCTTATGTGGAACTGTCCCCGCTACGGAGATATTGGAGGGAGGTGATGGTGATTCTATCGACAGTGTTTGGAACCCAAATTGAGGGGGTCGCTAAGCTGTGCGTCTTGGGCTACGTGGGTGATCTGCAGGTGCCTGCGGAACACAAATTGGCGATAACCCGTATTCTTTATCAAGCGAGGAAAGTGATTGCATACCACTGGATAGATGAGGATCCCCCTTTGGGAGGGAAGTGGTTGCCAAAACTCACTGTCTGATTAAGTTGGAGAGATACGCTTACTTGAGGAGGAACGCTGTTAAAAATTTGATAAGATATGGGACAAATGGATCCAATTTTACAATTTGACTGAGTGATGTGGCATTGGGAGCCCTGTGGCGGGACTGTTCTCTCATCTTCTGTATTTGTAAATGTGGGGACGTCTCTTGTAAGATTAATTTTTGATGCTCTTTGCTTGTTATGATGCATACCTGTGACCATAGTTGCCCTTCACCGGATGTACTGTACATGCGTTACTCTCTTCGTTACATGGACATTATGATCCTGTCTTGAGGACTCGCTGCTGGATATGTGTGCCTATGGACTGCGACATGACATAGAAGAGGTGGAGTGCTGCCGCCTCTTTATTTCTCGTGCCTTATTTTGGTATTATGGGACTCTGGGACCGTGGGGGGGAGGGGGGGGGGTTTGGGGTATGTTGTTACTCTTTATATGTTTGAAAAAGTTTAATAAAAACTATCTGATCAAAAAAAAAAAGGGAACTCATCTCCTGTCCACTGATTGTGGGGGTCCATTTACTGGGGGCCCCTGCCAGTCATGAGAACGGGGCCCATGTTCCCCCATTGGAATGGAGCATCAGTCAAGCTCAAATCAACTACAAAGGAAATCCCCAGCGATAAGACACAGCGCGGCCATTTATGTGCTAAAACTAGAAAATAACAGAAGATAATACATTTTACTTTACACCCCACCCCCCACCCCCCCCAGTGGAAATCCTACATCTGCCCCCGACATAAGATATCGGTTACATCATTTCTAATAACTGATATGGATAAAATGGATAGAGTTCCCCCTAAACATCTCCTGAGCACACACAGAGCCCCGATACCAGCAGATTACATCGCCGGCTCTGCTACATGGACATGACAAAGACTCAGCTGTAGTAATTGAACATTACACATACACAGCTCTGCTGCACACACTGATACAAGTCTTCAGAGACATATTATACATAAACGGCTTGGTTGTATACAAATACAGCTCAACTACACAGACATTACACACATACACCTCACCTACAAAACATAAACATTACAGGCCTACAGCACTGCTACATACACAATGGAATTACAAGCAGTACAGCAGAGACCTGTGTACACGGAGCGGATAATCTAGATCATGTGATCTCCATGACTCCTCCCACACACGATCACATGGTCATGACATCATCACAGGTCCTGTACCTTCTCTTGCAGCACAGCCTAGAGCCTGACTCCTCCCACACCTGATCACATGGTCATGACATCATCACAGGTACTGTTCCTTCTCCTACTGCACAGGCTGACTCCTGCATGGTGGTAGAAATTAAAGCACAGGATGTTCCATAGTGAAGGGTTGTCAGAGGAGGACACGCCTGCCGCCAGGTAAGGGGAACACTCATCAGATCCACAGATATAAGGCTCCACAGCCGGAAAGATACACTGCTCCATCTGCCCTTAAGGCCAAGTTCACACTTCAGTTATTTGGTCAGTTATTTCCGTCAGTTATTGAGCCAGAACCAGTAGTGAAGCCTACTCAGAGATCAGGTGTAATGGAAAGATCTGCACTTGTTCTGTGGTTTTCACCCACACCAGGTTTTGCCTCACAATAACTGATGGAAATAACTGATCAAATAACTGCAGTGTGAACTCAGCCTAATCAACAGATTCCAGAGAACATGAAGCAGGAAGTAAAGACGCAGGCTTCTGGGGAGGACACGAGCTTAAAGGGAACCTGTCACCTCAATAAACTGTCCCAAGCCGCCGGCAGCACCATAGAGTATCCAGCATCGTGTATATAATCATCCTTTTGTTTCAGCTGTCCGATCCGGTAAAAGCACCCAAAACGATCTTTTATCCCCCGGCCGGCGCGCTACTCGAGTCAGGCTTGAAGTCAAGGGGGCAGCGGCCTCCTTGCTTCAAGCCACAGTAACCACGCGAAGGGGCAGGAAAGGGGGCGTGGTTACTACATTTGTAAAATACAAATCACAAGAGGTGGGTTCTAATATACAATGCATTTCAAGGGCGGCATTCCTCACATGCAACAAAAGCCAGGAACAGGGGGCGTTATATAGAAGACATATCCAGGAGACCTCAGAGACATGGACTGGAGCAGGGGGCATTATATAGAAGACATATCCAGGAGATCTCAGAGACGTGGACTGGGGCAGGGGGCGTTATATAGAAGACATATCCAGGAGATTTCAGAGACATGGACTGGAGCAGGAGGTGTTACATAGAAGACATATCCAGGAGATCTCAGAGACGTGGACTGGAACAGGGGGCGTTACATAGAAGACATATCCAGGAGATCTCAGAGGTGTGGACTGGAGCAGGGGGCGTTATATAGAAGACATATCCAGGAGATCTCAGAGACGTGGACTGGAGCAGGGGGCGTTATATAGAAGACATATCCAGGAGATCTCAGAGACGTGGACTGGAGCAGGGGGCGTTATATAGAAGACATATCCAGGAGATCTCAGAGACATGCACTGGAGGAGGGGGCATTATATAGAAGACATATCCAGGAGATCTCAGAGACGGGGGCTGGAGGAGGGGGCGTTATATAGAAGACATATCCAGGAGATCTCAGAGACGTGGACTGGAGCAGGGGGCGTTATATAGAAGACATATCCAGGAGATCTCAAAGACGTGGACTGGAGAAAGGGGGTGTTATTTAGAAGACATAACCAGGAGATCTCAGAGACGTGGACTGGAGCAGGGGGCGTTATATAGAAGACATATCCAGAAGAGCTCAGAGACGTGGACTGGAGGAGGGGGCGTTATATAGAAGACATATCCAGGAGATCTCAGAGACGTGGACTGGAGCATGGGGCGTTATTTAGAAGACATTATCAGGAGATCTCAGAGACGTGGACTGGGGGAAGGGGCGTTATATAGAAGACATATCCAGGAGATCTCAGAGACATGGACTGGAGGAGGGGGCGTTATATAGAACACATATCCAGGAGACCTCAGAGACGTGGACTGGAGCAGGGGGCGTTATATAGAAGACATATCCAGGAGATCTCAGAGACGTGGACTGGAGCAGGGGGCGTTATATAGAAGACATATCCAGAAGATTTCAGAGACGTGGACTGGAGCAGGGCGCGTTATATAGAAGACATATCCAGGAGATCTCAGAGACATGGACTGGAGCAGGAGGTGTTACATAGAAGACATATCCAGGAGATCTCAGAGACGTGGACTGGAACAGGGGGCGTTACATAGAAGACATATCCAGGAGATCTTAGAGACGTGGACTGGAGCAGGGGGCATTACATAGAAGACATATCCAGGAGATCTCAGAGACGTGGACTGGAACAGGGGGCGTTACATAGAAGACATATCCAGGAGATCTCAGAGGTGTGGACTGGAGCAGGGGGCGTTATATAGAAGACATATCCAGGAGATCTCAGAGATGTGGACTGGAGCAGGGGGCGTTATATAGAAGACATATCCAGGAGATCTCAGAGACGTGGACTGGAGCAGGGGGCGTTATATAGAAGACATATCCAGGAGATCTCAGAGACATGGACTGGAGGAGGGGGCATTATATAGAAGACATATCCAGGAGATCTCAGAGACAGGGGCTGGAGGAGGGGGCGTTATATAGAAGACATATCCAGGAGATCTCAGAGACGTGGACTGGAGCAATGGGGCGTTATTTAGAAGACATAACCAGGAGATCTCAGAGACGTGGACTGGAGCAGGGGGCGTTATATAGAAGACATATCCAGAAGAGCTCAGAGACGTGGACTGGAGGAGGGGGCGTTATATAGAAGACATATCCAGGAGATCTCAGAGACGTGGACTGGAGCAGGGGGCATTATTTAGAAGACATAACCAGGAGATCTCAGAGACGTAAACTGGAGGAAGGGGCGTTATATAGAAGACATATCCAGGAGATCTCAGAGACGTGGACTGGAGCAGGGGGCGTTATATAGAAGACATATCCAGAAGATTTCAGAGACGTGGACTGGAGCAGGGCGCGTTATATAGAAGACATATCCAGGAGATCTCATAAACGTGGACTGGAGCAGGGGGCGTTATATAGAAGACATATCCAGGAGATCTCATAGACTCTGACTGGAACAGGGGGCATTATATAGAACAGTGGTCCTCAACTCCAGTCCTCAGGGCCCACCTGCTGGTCATGTTTTCTAGATTTCCTTAGTATTGGGCAGCTGATATAATTAGTGTCCATCCATTAGGATTTACCACAGGTATTCATTCTGTGGGATACTCCTAAATCCTGACTGGCAAGTGGGCCCTGAGGACTGGAGTTGGGGAACCCTGATATAGAAGACATTTCAGTAGATCTCAGAGATGTGGACTGGAGCAGGGGGCATTATATAGAAGACATATCCAGGAGATCTCAGAGACGTGGACTGGAGCAAGGGGGCGTTATATAGAAGACATATCCAGAAGATCAGAGACGTGGACTGGAGCAGGGGGCGTTATATAGAAGACATATGCAGCAGATCTCAGAGACGTGGAGTAGAACAGGGGGTGTTACATAGAAGACATATCCAGGAGATCTCAGAGACGTGGACTGGAACAGAGGGCGTTACATAGAAGACATATCCAGGAGATCTCAGAGACGTGGACTGGAGCAGGGGGCGTTATATAGAAGACATATCCAGGAGATCTCAGAGACGTGGACTGGAGCAGGGGGCGTTATATAGAAGACATATCCAGGAGATCTCAGAGACGTGGACTGGAGCAGGGGGCGTTATATAGAAGACATATCCAGGAGATCTCAGAGACATGGACTGGAGGAGGGGGCATTATATAGAAGACATATCCAGGAGATCTCAGAGACGGGGGCTGGAGGAAGGGGCGTTATATAGAAGACATATCCAGGAGATCTCAGAGACATGGACTGGAGGAGGGGGCGTTATATAGAACACATATCCAGGAGACCTCAGAGACGTGGACTGGAGCAGGGTGCGTTATATAGAAGACATATCCAGAAGATCTCAGAGACGTGGACTGGAGCAGGGCGCGTTATATAGAAGACATATCCAGGAGATCTCAGAGACGTGGACTGGAGCAGGAGGTGTTACATAGAAGACATATCCAGGAGATCTCAGAGACGTGGACTGGAACAGGGGGCGTTACATAGAAGACATATCCAGGAGATCTTAGAGACGTGGACTGGAGCAGGGGGCATTACATAGAAGACATATCCAGGAGATCTCAGAGACGTGAGACATAACCAGGAGATCTCAGAGACATAACCAGGAGATCTCAGAGACGTGGACTGGAGCAGGGGGCGTTACATAGAAGACATATCCAGGAGATCTCAGAGGTGTGGACTGGAGCAGGGGGCGTTATATAGAAGACATATCCAGGAGATCTCACAGACGTGGACTGGAGCAGGGGGCGTTATATAGAAGACATATCCAGGAGATCTCAGAGACGTGGACTGGAGCAGGGGGCGTTATATAGAAGACATATCCAGGAGATCTCAGAGACGTGGACTGGAGCAGGGGGCGTTATATAGAAGACATATCCAGGAGATCTCAGAGACGTGGACTGGAGCAGGGGGCGTTATATAGAAGACATATCCAGAAGATTTCAGAGACGTGGACTGGAGCAGGGCGCGTTATATAGAAGACATATCCAGGAGATCTCAGAGACGTGGACTGGAGCAGGGTGTGTTATATAGAAGACATATCCAGGAGACCTCAGAGACGTGGACTGGAGCAGGGGGCGTTATATAGAAGACATATCCAGGAGATCTCATAAACGTGGACTGGAGCAGGGGGCGTTATATAGAAGACATATCCAGGAGATCTCATAGACTTGGACTGGAACAGGGGGCATTATATAGAACAATGGTCCTCAACTCCAGTCCTCAGGGCCCACCTGCTGGTCATGTTTTCTAGATTTCCTTAGTATTGGGCAGCTGATATAATTAGTGTCCATCCATTAGGATTTACCACAGGTATTCATTCTGTGGGATACTCCTAAATCCTGACTGGCAAGTGGGCCCTGAGGACTGGAGTTGGGGAACCCTGATATAGAAGACATTTCAGGAGATCTCAGAGATGTGGACTGGAGCAGGGGGCAATATATAGAAGACATATCCAGGAGATCTCAGAGACGTGGACTGGAGCAAGGGGTCGTTATATAGAAGACATATCCAGAAGATCAGAGACTTGGACTGGAGCAGGGGGCGTTATATAGAAGACATATCCAGGAGATCTCAGAGACGTGGACTGGAGCAGGGGGCGTTATATAGAAGATATATCCAGGAGATCAGAGACGTGGACTGGAGGAGAAGGCGTTATATAAACATATCCAGGAGATCTCACAGACGTGGACTGGAGGAGGGGGTGTTATATAGAAGACATATCCATGAGATCTCAGAGACGTGGACTGGAGCAGGGGGCATTATATAGAAGACATATCCAGGAGATCAGAGACGTGGACTGGAGCAGGGGGCGTTATTTAGAAGACATATCCAAGAGATCTCAGAGACGTAGACTGGAGGAGGAGGTGTTATATAGAAGATATATCCAGGAGATCTCAGAGACGTGGACTGGAACAGGGGGCGTTATATAGAAGACATATCCAAGAGATCTCAGAGACGTGGACTGGAGCAGGGGACGTTACAAAGAAGACATATCCAGGAGATCTCAGAGACGTGGACTGGAGGAGGGGGCGTTATATAGAAGACATATCCAGGAGATCTCAGAGACATGGACTGGAGGAGGGGGTGTTATATAGAAGACATATCCATGAGATCTCAGAGACGTGGACTGGAGCAGGGGACGTTATATAGAAGACATATCCAGGAGATCTCAGAGATGTGGACTGGAACAGGGGGGCGTTATATAGAAGACATATCCAGGAGATATAAAACATGTTCAGTTTTTTGCGGGAACGGATGGATCACGACCAACCATTCACGTTGAATGGGTCTGGATCCTTCCTGGCCGCTCCGCGGACGTTCTCCGTGCATTGAGGATCCCAAATTGCGGTCCCTAAGGCACGAACCAAAACGTTTGTGTGCAAGAGGCCTAATTCTGGGTCTGTGTCCATTCCACAATTTTGCGGAATGTGTTTGCGGGCCCATTAATTTCAATTGGGCTGCAAAAGATGCGGACTGCAACAGTTGTCAGTGTTCCCTGTACAGAGAGAGAAGAGGCTGTATAGAAAGGATGAATAGGAGCTGTCACTGGGCTCTGTCCCAGACGGCTGCCTGCAGGGCCCAGCTTATGGTAAGCAGTGCTGTGCCCCATTCACTATGCGGTGCGGGGACGATGGACGGAGCGGACTGCAGCAGACACCCGACTGATGGGGAACGGTGATGACACCGAACCTTGTTATTGGAATGACTTATTCACACAGTTAGCTCTCATTAACACATCAGTGTTTGGTCAGTGATTTCCATCAGTGATTGTGAGCCAAAACCAGAATTGGATCCTCCACAGACGTGAAGTATAAGGGAAAGATCTGCACCTGGTTTTGGCTCAAAAATCACTGACCGAACACTGACTGAGGTGTGAATGAGGCATCAGTGTTCGTTCAGTGATTTCCATCAGTGATTTTTGAGCCAAAACCAGGTGCGGCTCTAAACACAGAACAGGTGCAGATCTTTCCCTTATACTTCATGTCTGTGGAGGATCCAATTCTGGCTTTGGCTCACAATCACTGATGGAAATCACTGACCAAACACGGACGTGTGAATGAGGCGATTTTTTTACATCATAATTATGTATGTATTTAAATTTAGCGACTAAAAATTTGATTTGGCTCCTGAATGTTTCAGTTTAGGAGCCAATGGCTCCTAGGTAATTTTTTGGGTCTGGAGCACTGCTATCAATAATCTTTCCCTGAATTGCTCAATCATTTTTTTTTTTTGTTATAAAGTCTTTCCTAATCACTGTCCCTCTCGCCTGTAATGTCTCTCCCTGCACTAAGTTCACTGTAAAATGGCGGAGACCGGGCAGGAGGAGGCTTTTTATAGGGCTGTGACATCACAGGGCTGGCTATCTGCTGATTGGCTGTCTGCATGGCATTGTGGGTGCTCCCTCATTCCCGGGCTTCTTACTTTCACTTTGTAACATGTGCAGCAGCCATTTTAGAAAAAATGTGATTCCTTACCACGAACTGTGAGGAAATTTGACTTTGGGATGAATCAAATTTTTCCTGAAATTCGGATCAAATTCCACTTTGTCAACTTCAATTCGCTCATCACTAGTCGTGAGGATCTGTCAAAAATAAAATCTGCCAACCCAATGTCTGTCTATATAGTAATAATAATCTTTATGTATTGCCCACATATTCCGCAGCGTTTTACAATTACCCTGATTGGACCTGTAGAATCCCCCACTGCTCCAGCACTGAGGCTCCTGTGGTCTCCTTCAGTCTGTTTACATCACTGCAGTGACAATATTGGTTGGAGCTCTGATGGCGTTATGTATATTACCTGACCATTGAGGCCTATGATGGTCAATGGTGGTCACGTGCTGTTCATACTGGCATCACTGATGATGTCTTTTATTCGCTTTGACCTCAAACATGGAGGAACAGCCTTGACTAAGCTATTCAACTCATGTTCCAATTTATACAAAAAGAGAGAACAAAACATCTACACTTTATTATCTCCTCCGATGTCTCCTCCTCTTATCTCCAGTTATTGTATTTTACATCAGATTATTTATGACTTTCCATCGTCTCATCTTCTCTCCATTCAGGTTCCTACAATATAGGATCCGCTCAGTGGAGATCTTCTATATAAGATCCTTCTCCTGATTGACCCGACAAGGATGGACAGGGACAAGATGGCGGAGAGGATAATAAATCTCACCCTAGAGATCCTCTTCCGGCTTACTGGAGAGGTGAGAGATTCTGATGATGTCACATTACATCATCTTATCTATGTTACTAACAGATGGACATGACTGGAGAGGTGAGGGACTCTGGAGATGTATGGAGTGATATTTATTACTGTGTCTCTCCATAACCAGGACTACACAGTAGTGAAGAAGACCTCTAGTGGGCGCTGTCAGGACCCTGTGTCTGAAGGATGGGGAAGAACCCTGAGCCCAATCACAGGGCCTCCACCTCACCCCCTGATACATGAGGAAACCAATAGAGAGAAGATCCTAGAGCTCACCAACAAGATGATTGAGCTGCTGACTGGGGAGGTGACACTGCAGGGAATGCTGGGACATTATACAGGAACGCTATGAAGGGATCGGGGTGATGACTGTATCATTGTGTTGTCAGGTTCCTATAAGGTGTCAGGATGTCACCGTCTATTTCTCCATGGAGGAGTGGGAGTATTTAAAAGAACACAAAGATCAGTACAAGGACGTCATGATGGAGGATCACCGGCCCCTCACATCACCAGGTAATAGACATGACTAAATACACACGTCCTCTCATTATCTGTATGTAAGGGATGAATTCAGTCACTGGATGTGTTTCCTACAGTGAAGGAGGAGAGAAGAACACCGGAGAGATGTCCCAGTCCTCTTCTTCCACAGGAGGGTTCAGAAGAACATCACAATGTCCCACAGGATGATCAGGTAGATGGAGATAAGGACATCATGATAGAGGATCACCGGCCCCTCACATCACCAGGTAATAGACATGACTAAATACACACGTCCTCTCATTATCTGTATGTAAGGGATGAATTCAGTCACTGGATGTGTTTCCTACAGTTAAGGAGGAGAGAAGAACACCGGAGAGATGTCCCAGTCCTCTTCTTCCACAGGAGGGTTCAGAAGAACATCACAATGTCCCACAGGATGATCAGGTAGATGGAGATAAGGTCTCATGAAATGTCCCCTATGATGTGTAAAAGGCTTTGTAGATGTTGTTTCCAATCTTGTTTTATCCAGCATTATTGTGACTTATGACCAGCACAAGCTGCCACCAAGTCCATTAATCCATCAATAGTAGTTTTTTTTTTTTTTTGCTATATCCTACATCAGGGGCTTGGCTGTGCTTATTGTCACCCCTAGAAACTCAGGATAGAAATGTCTATATTTTATTAAGGGGTTAAATTCAATTGCCAAAATACCGATCCCCTAAATATGGTGTTCCAGCTTTGGCTAGCCAAGTATAATACTGTCTGCTGTCTGGCAAAGGATAGATTATATTCTGGGGTGAAATTCAATTGCCAAAATAGCAATACCCTGAATCTGGTGTCCCAGCTGTTGCAGGCCAAGTGTTAATCTGTCCGTAAAAGGGTATATTACACTCAAGGTGTATATACAAGTGCTGAGAGGGTCATCCTCAATAACTTCACACGCTACCGTGCATCTCCCATTGGATTTCTGTCCGTTAAAGGGAATATTACGCAAAGTGTTAAAATACAATTGCTGAAGGCATAATCCTACATATTTTTTCACACGCTATCTCCAAGTGTAAATCTGTTCATAAAAGGATACCTTTCATCCAGGGCCTAAATACTAGCCCTAAAAGAGATATTCCCCTAAATCAGTGGTTACTGCTGTGCCTGCATTAGTGTAATACGCTACATAAATAAATAGGCAGATAGTGTTAGGTGCCTGTAAAAAAAAAAGGCCTGAATTTGAAATCAATACATTGGGCCAAATATATTTTTCCTTATTGTGGTGCTTGGTGAACGGTAACAATGAGGAAAACATCTAGTAAGGGACGCGGTCGTAGTGGTGTTAGTGGACCCTCTGGTGCTGGGAGAGGACGTGGCCATTCTGCCACAGCCACACGTCCTAGTGAACCAACTACCTCAGGTTCCAGTACCCGCCAGAATTTACAGCGATATTTAGTGGGGCCCAATGCCGTTCTAAGGATGGTAAGGCCTGAGCAGGTACAGGCATTAGTCGATTGGGTGGCCGACAGTGGATCCAGCACGTTCACAACATTATCTCCCCCCCAGTCTTCTGCAGAAAGCGCACAGGTGGCACCTGAAAACCAAGCCCATCAGTCTGTCACATCACCCCCATGCATATCAGGGAAACTGTCTGAGCCTCAAGTTATGCAGCAGTCTCTTATGCTGTTTGAAGACTCTGCTGGAAGGGTTTCCCAAGGGAATCCACCTAGCCCTTCCCCAGTGGTGGAAGACATAGAATACACTGATGCACAACCACTGATGTTTCCTGATGATGAGGACATGGGAATACCACCTCATCGGAGTCCGCACGTCTCTGATGATGACGAAACACAGGTGCCAACTGCTGCGTCTTTTTGCAGTGTGCAGACCGAACAGGAGGTCAGGGAGGAAGACTGTGTGGAAGATGATGCAGGGGACGATGAGGACCTAGACCCCACATGGAATGAAGGTCGTGCCACTGACTTTCATAGTTCAGAGGAAGAGGCAGTGGTGAGACCGAGAGAGCAGGGGGCAAAAGCAGAACAGCCGCCCCCAAGAGAGTTCGCCTGCTACTGGCCACCACCACCAGGGACCGAGCACCCCAAAGGCAGCTTCAAGGAGTTCCCTGGCATGGCACTTCTTTAAACAATGTGCTGACGACGAGTGGTTTGCATGCTGTGCCATCAGAGCCTGAAGCGAGGCATTAACGTTCTGAACCTTAGCACAACCTGCATGACCAGGCATCTACATGCAAAGCCTGAACTGCAGTGGAGTAAACACCTTAAAAGCAAGGAACTCTCTCAGGCTCCCCCTGCTCCCTCTTCTGCTGCTGCCTCGGCCTCTTCCTCCGCCTCGGGAGGAACGTTGGCACCTGCCGCCCACAAAACAGAGGATGTGCCACCGACAACACCACCTGCGCCACCAAGCATCTCCACCATGTCACACGGCAGCGTTCAGCTCTCCAGCTCACAAACCTTGGAGAAAAAGCGTAAATTCCCACCTAGCCACCCCCGAGCCCGGGCCTGAATGCCAGCATTTCTAAACTACTGGCCTTTGAAATGCTGTTATTCCGGCTGGTGGACACAGACAGCTTCAAACAGCTGATGTCCATGGCTTTCCCACAGTATGTTGTTCCCAGCCGCCACTACTTCTCCAAGACAGCCGTGCCTTCCCTGCACAACCAAGTATCCGATAAAATCAAGTGTGCACTGTGCAACGCCATCTGTGGCAAGGTCCACCTAACCACAGATACGTGGACCAGTAAGCATGGCCAGGGACGCTATATCTCCCTAACTGCACACTGGGTAAATGTAGTGGCAGCTGGGCCCCAGGCGGAGAGTTCCTTGGCACACGTCCTTCCGCCGCCAAGGATCGCAGGGCATCATTCTTTGCCTCCTGTAGCCTCCTCCTCCTACTCGGCTTCCTCCTCCTCTGCTTCCACCAGCTCATCCAGTCAGCCACACACCTTCACCCCCAACTTCAGCATAGCCCGGGGTAAACGTCTGCACACCCCTCCACATACTGATTTATGGTTCGGCCCCATTCAACTTCTGGGTCTCCAAATTGTCCACGTGGCCAGAGTTAGCATTTTATGCCTTGGAGGTGCTGGCCTGCCTGGCGGCCAGCGTTTTGTCTGAACGTGTATTCAGCACGGCAGGGGGCGTCATTACTGACAAACGCAGCCGCCTGTCCACAGCCAACGTGGACAAGCTGACGTTCATAAAAATGAACCAGGCATGGATACCACAGGACCTGTCCCTCCCTTGTGCAGAATAGACATTTATAATTGCCTCCCCCTCAACCATGTATTCTTGTACTCCAGGGCACTTCTTTATTGAATCCAAATTTTTTTTACTTTACCATGATCTTGCGGTGCAACCCAAAGTTGAATGAACCTCTCCTCAATCTGGGCACAGGGGCCTAAATAACTGAAAGTGGTCTGTTACAATGATGGGTGACATGAAGCCTGAACCTCTGCCATGTGACCTCTCTCCTCTGTCTGGGTGCCGTGGGCTAAATATCTGGAAGTGGCCTTCTCCAGTGGTGGGTGATATGACGCCTTATTCCTTGCTGTGGGACCTCTTTCCTCTGTCTGGGTGCTGGGGCCTAAATAACTGAAAGTGGCCTTCTCCAGTGGTGGGTGATATGACGCCTTATTCCTTGTTGTGGGACCTCTCTCCTCTGTCTGGGTGCTGGGGCCGAAATAACAGAACGTGACCTTCTCCATTGGTGGGTGACTTGAAGCCTGATTCTCTGCCATGGGACCTCTCTCCAATTGATATTGGTTAATTTTTTTTTATTTTTTTTTATTTTAATTCATTTCCCTATCCACATTTGTTTGCAGGGCATTTACCTACATTTTGCCTCTAGCACTTTCCTGAACTATGTTACAGTCTTTTTAGTGCCCAAAAGTTCGGGTCCCCATTGACTTCAATGGGGTTCGGGTTGAAGTTTGGATCGAGTTCGGATCCCGAACCCGAACATTTTCGGGAAGTTCGGCCGAACTTATCGAACCCGAACATCCAGGTGTTCGCTCAACTCTGCTCCTGTCCTTATACTATATACAGTGCTAAGCAGGGTGTTCTAGTGGTGATAGATAATCAGTTCTCACCTCTCCTTTGTTCTCTCCTGTCCTCATACTATAGACAGTGATAAGCAGGGTGTTCTAGTGGTGATAGACAATCAGTTCTCACTTCTCCTGTGTTCTCTCCTGTCCTTATACTATAGACAGTGATAAGCAGGATGTTCTAGTGGTGATAGATAATTAGTTCTCACCTCTCCTGTGTCCTCTCCTGTCCTTATACTATACACAGTGATAAGCAGGATGTTCTAGTGGTGATAGATAATCAGTTCTCACCTCTCCTGTGTTCTCCCCTGTCCCTTATACTATACACAGTGATAAGCAGGGTGTTCTAGTGGTGATAGATAATTAGTTCTAACCTCTCCTGTGTCGTCTCCTGTCATTATACTATAGACAGTGATAAGCAGGGTGTTCTAGTGGTGATAGATAATCAGTTCTCACCTCTCCTGTGTTCTCTCCTGTCCTTTTACTATATACAGTGATAAGCAGGGTGTTCTAGTGGTGATAGATAATCAGTTCTCACCTCTCCTGTGTTCTCCCCAGTCCTTATACTATAGACAGTAATAAGCAGGGTGTTCTAGTGGTGATAGATAATCAGTTTCCACCTCTCCTGTGTTCTCTCCTGTCCTTATACTATAGACAGTGATAAGCAGGATGTTCTAGTGGTGATAGATAATCAGTTCTCACCTCTACTGTGTTCTCTCCTGTCCCTTATACTATATACAGTGATAAGCAGGGTGTTCTAGTGGTGATAGATAATCAATTCTCACCTCTCCTGTGTTCTCCCCAGTCCTTATACTATAGACAGTAATAAGCAGGGTGTTCTAGTGGTGATAGATAATCAGTTCCCACCTCTCCTGTGTTCTCTCCTGTCCTTATACTATAGACAGTGATAAGCAGGATGTTCTAGTGGTGATAGATAATCAGTTCTCACCTCTACTGTGTTCTCTCCTGTCCCTTATACTATATACAGTGATAAGCAGGGGGTTCTAGTGGTGATAGATAATCAGTTCTCACCTCTCCTGTCCTTATACTATAAGCAGTGATAAGCAGGGTGTTCTAGTGGTGATAGATAATCAGTTCCCACCTCTCCTGTGTTCTCTCCTGTCCTTATACTATAGACAGTAATAAGCAGGATGTTCTAGTGATGATAGATAATCAGTTCTCACCTCTCCTGTGTTCTCCCCCGTCCTTATACTACACACATTGATAAGCAGGATGTTCTAGTGGTGATAGAGAATCAGTTCTCACCTCTCCTGTGTTCTCTCCTGTCCTTATATCATAAGCAGTGATAAGCAGGGTATTCTAGTGGTGATAGATAATTAGTTCCCACCTCTCCTGTCCTTTATACTATAGACAGTGATAAGCAGGGTGTTTTAGTGGTGATAGATAATCAGTTCTCACCTCTCCTGTGTTCTCTCCTGTCCTTATACTACACACAGTGATAAGCAGGATGTTCTAGTGGTGATAGAGAATCAGTTCTCACCTCTCCTGTGTTCTCTCCTGTCCTTATACCATAAGCAGTGATACGCAGGGTATTCTAGTGGTGATAGATAATTAGTTCCCACCTCTCCTGTCCTTATACTATAGACAGTGATAAGCAGGGTGTTCTAGTGGTGATAGATAATCAGTTCTCACCTCTCCTGTGTTCTCTCCTGCCCTTATACTACAGACAGTGATAAGCAGGTCGTTCTAGTGGTGATAGATAATCAGTCCTCACCTCTCCTGTGTTTTCTCCTGTCCTTATACTATAGACAGTGATAAGCAGGGTGTTTTAGTGGTGATAGATAATCAGTTCTCACCTGCTCCTGTCCTTATACTATAGACAGTGATAAGCAGGGTGTTCTAGTGGTGATAGATAATCAGTTCTCACCTCTCCTGTGTTCTCTCCTGTCCTTATACTATAGACAGTGATAAGCAGGTCGTTCTAGTGGTGATAGATAATCAGTCCTCACCTCTCCTGTGTTTTCTCCTGTCCTTATACTATAGACAGTGATAAGCAGGGTGTTTTAGTGGTGATAGATAATCAGTTCTCACCTCTCCTGTGTTCTCTCCTGTCCTTATACTATAGACAGTGATAATCAGGGTGTTCTAGTGGTGATAGATAATCAGTTCTCACCTCTCCTGTGTTCTCTCCTGTCCTTATACTATATACAGTGATAAGCAGGGTGTTCTAGTGGTGATAGATAATCAGTTCTCACCTCTCCTGTGTTTTCCCCTGTCATACTATATACAGTGATAAGCAGGGTGTTCTAGTGGCAATAGATAATCAGTTCTCACCTCTCCTGTGTTTTCCCCTGTCATACTATAGACAGTGATAAGCAGGGTGTTCTAGTGGTGATAGATAATCAGTTCTCACCTCTCCTGTGTTCTCTCCTGTCCTTATACTATAGACAGTGATAAGCAGGGTGTTCTAGTGGTGATAGATAATCAGTTCTCACCTCTCCTGTGTTCTCTCCTGTCCTTATACTATATACAGTGATAAGCAGGGTGTTCTAGTGGTGATAGATAATCAGTTCTCACCTCTCCTGTGTTCTCTCCTGTCCTTATACTATATACAGTGATAACCAGGGTGTTCTAGTGGTGATAGATAATCAGTTCTCACCTCTCCTGTGTTCTCTCCTGTCCTTATACTATAGACAGTGATAAGCAGGGTGTTCTAGTGGTGATAGATAATCAGTTCTCTCCTCTCCTGTCCTTATACTATATACAGTGATAAGCAGGGTGTTCTAGTGGTGATAGATAATCAGTTCTCACTTCTCCTCTGTTCTCTCCTGTCCTTATACTATAGACAGTGATAAGCAGAGTGTTCTAGTGGTGATAGATAATCAGTTCTCACCTCTCCTGTGTTCTCTCCTGTCATTATACTATAGACAGTGATAAGCAGGGTACCCACTGCCCTGGGGCATCCAGCAAGGTCAACACATTCACAAACAATGTAATATTATACATGCACACAATTTTTTGTTACGGATGGAATATAAGGGCTACTCTCTCTGCATTGCAAACTTCTGGTTGGAATAATGAAGCAATCAGATTGGATTTATACAGGAGACCTGCAGATATTTGGGTCAGATAACTCCTGTTGTACAGTCGTTTTTGGTCGTCTCTTCAGGTCATATAAAACCTTCCACACGACTTCTCCAACCGTCTGATGACTTCTACAATATTTCTTTCACAGCTGGTGAATCCGGGTGAAGATCTGAACAATATTAATCCTACAGAGACAGATGTGAAGGGCGATGAGCAGAGTATAGAGGACGTTCCTACAGATAACCGCCCAAGTGAGTAGTGACTGCTAAGTAAGGCCTCATGCACACGACCGTTGTTTTGGTGCGCATCCGAGCCGCACTTTTAGCGGCTTGGGTGCGGACCCATTCACTTCAATGGGGCCGCAAAAGATGCGGACAGCACTCTGTGTGCTGTCCGCATCCGTTGCGCCATTCTGTTGCCCTGCAAAAAAAATATAACCTGTCCTATTCTTGTCCGTTTTGCGAACAAGAATAGGCATCTCTATAATGGGCCGCCCGGTCTGTTCCGGACGCTATCCGTGTTTTGCGGATCCGCAATTTGCGGACCACCAAACACACACCGGTCGTGTGCATGAAGCCTAAAGCAGAGAGGTCTCTAAGATTCTACTCCTTCACTGGATACTGCAATTTTATGTTAAATTTTTAGGTTCTGTCTTGTTTTTTTCAGCATTATTTTCACCAATTCAGTTAAAATTCAAATTAAATATGGATGAAAATGTGATAGCGTTACAGGTGATCGGTTAGATGGGCGCAGCTCAGTCTGATTCAGTTTAATGGGTCTGAGGTGCAATGCCAAGTACAGCCACTATCCAATAGACGGCGCTGTGCTTGGTAAGGTGTGAGGAGGCCACGGAGTGCATTGTAGCTCCGGCAAACCCTGATTCTTCCTTAGACAGCTGATTTGTGGGGGCCAGGGACTCGGACCCCTGAAAATCTCATTGATGACCTATGCATATTAATAACCTATCTTGTAGAAGCCCTTTAATGATTTGCAGATAAAAAGTGGAAAGAATGTATTTAAAACAACTTTCTTTTAAGGCTTTTATGTCCCTCCCACATGCCACAGACTGAAACTGGGTGCTGGACAATTTCATCATCTGCAGATCTTCTCCACTCCTGCTGCTTCCTCCATTATGATAACCTCACGGCTTGTCATTCCCAGCGTTACACTCGTCAAAATGGAAATTGCATGTCCCTTCTGCACTCTCTGGATATCAAAACATATTTATTTATTTTTTATAAAAATCATGTCACATTTTGCCTCCGACCTCGAATCCACAGCAGACTTTAAAGCTTGAGCAAATTCTGGATTGCAAGTAGGTCCATATAAAAAATCTTTAAGCTCAATGATTAGAAAGGATATGGTCCTGAGGAATCCTCTGGGCATGTACTGCCTGGGGATGGAGCTAAATTCCTTTCCTTGCTTCTTCCTGTGTATTGCTATTGGCTACTGTAATTTATTCTCATCCTGACCACACTCCTGCCTTGTCTTTTGAATTGCATATCTGGAACATATTTTCCTTCTGTCTTTGATCCTTGGCCACGTTTCTGAACATGCTCTTCTCCTTTTGACCAGTTGCTTTTAGACTGAGCTTCTAGTGACGACACTTGGCTCCGTTCCTCACTATAATACTACTGTCACTATAATACTCAGCCGGGACGGATTGAGACCCATTCAACTTGAATCGGTCTGTGATCCATCTGCAACGCAAACAAATAAAATATGTTCTATTTTTTTGCAGTGCGGAGGCGCAGACAGAAACACCACACCTCCGTTCTGCACCGCAGCTCTGGATTGTGTACCCATTCAAGTAAATGGGGGAGCACACAGGCGGTGCCCACATATTGCGGACCCGCTGTTTGCGGTCCGCAATACGGCCACGGCCGGGAAACAGCCTTGTGCATGAGGCATTAGGCTGACAGTCCATGTCCGCCACTGTCCTGCCCTGCTTTGTGGGTGTTGCCCCACTCTCCTTATGTGTATTGGGACTAGTGCTCAGTGAACTTCCTTGCAGCACTGCAGTTAATCCTCCATTTCTGCTCCCTGTCCGGCTATTTATCTTGGTGACCCATGGCCTGCGACTGAGCATTCCCGCTCAGTGTCTTCTTCTGGTCACTCATGCAGTCTGGTATGAGGCTCTTCTAAGCACTGATCCCTAACTGCAGATATTAAGGGCTCTGACTGCTCTCCTTATATACTGTTTTTAGATGAACTAGAACCTTCTAGTGAAAGGGGAGGAGTGGAGAAACTCAGCACAAACAAATACAAAAGTTACAACTCCCATCTCTCATAGACTTGCTTTAGAGCTTCAGTGATACTCAGGGGCAATGACACAACAGTTTTATACTCACGGGCAATGACACAATAGAAGTGATGGACGAGCAGGAACACCAGAGACGACCTCACACCAGCTCTGCCAAACCCAAAAGAAGCTATCAACCGCATAGTCAGAAGGGTGGATTCAGACTATAAAGGGTAGGAGTGATGACCACTGAGCAACAGCTGAAACAAGGGAAGAGGTCATTAACCCTATCAATGCTGAATCAAGAGAAATCAATGAGGCCGTTAGATTTCTCCGCGCTCAGCCAATCTCCTTGATCTCCTGACATCAGTCACCTGAGGGACCGTGACAGCATGATGAGGATGTGAAAGACGGAATACTGCTCGTGGATGTGGCCTGGCTGGCACAAGGGGGACCGGGAGAAGGAGGGAACTTCTGCTGCAGTGGCTGGCTTCCACATCTGTTTGCCCACGGGATGCGGTGATACCGCGTCAGGCGGTTTGATAAAGCTGTGGTGCCTATGTTTGAGTTTGCCTGCCTATGTTATATTTTGCTCTTGCACAGCTAGCACAGGGCTGTGCTTTTGTCTTCCAGCAGCATGAAAAAAAACTACCAGACGGGATACTCACACAGCACAGGTAGAAGCAGCTAAACTGGGCTTAACTCTGGCAAGTTTTGGGCCTAAATCATCCACAGCTTTAGCAGCATCACCAGAGTACTATTTGCCGAATTTTGCGGAAAAAATTTGGTTAAATCCGAATATATTTACAACGAATTATGTAATAAAAAACGTCTATTTCCTGGCTGCTGAGAGCTTTTATAGGGATCTAGAACACCGTGCCTTGCAGTAACAGGCATAGGGAGTCTGCTGTGGTAATGAAATAATACTGTGAGTCAGATGACAGGTGTCGCTCTTAGAATCACTGCACACTTCACTTATTTGGGGATTCACGGGGCCATAACTGACCAAATAACTCAAGTATGAACTCACAGCCTTACAGGTCAATGTTAGTGTCAAGAAGAAGCGCATTCCTTTAACACAGTCGTCAGCTGCTTCCACATAGATGTAAACAGAACCTGTTATATTAAACGCTTAACCAAGTAGAGCCCCCCGACAGAGTGGAGAGGGTGTCAGCAGTAAGTTTGTGTTGACGTCACTCATTATTTTTCCCTTCCTCTGATCCGTCAGAACAATAACCCCCTAAAATGGATCCTGTCTGTTGAGCATTTGCCTTCACTCGGTCAGCATTTAATCAGTAATCCATCAGTATTGCTAATGCCAAAAAAAACAGGAGTGGATCCAAAACAGAGATGACACGTGAACGGAATATTTGCATGTCTTCTGTGTTTTGTACCCACTCCTGCTTTTGGCTACCAAATAACAAGCCAATTCTGATGGGACCATACAGGCCTTACAGCTGCTACACAGACAGGATTCGTTGTGTATCTCATTTTTCCTTCCTTGTGACAGATCAGAAAAAGGGTCAAATAAAAGATGATGTCAGCCAAGCCAAAAAGGCAAAATAGTGGCCCAGTCATGAAGTGGGGAGGGTGGGAACAGCATGAGAAGTCCACTGAGTGGCCCTATGACATAGTGGTGAGGTGGAAGCAGCACGGGAAGACCACAGAGTGGCCCAATGACAGAGACTGGAGGTGGCGGCAGTATAAGGAGGCCACAGAGAGGCACCATGATGAGAGATTGCGGAGGTGGCAGCAACATAAGGAGGCCACAGAGTGGCACGACGACAAGAAATTGCAGGGGTGGCAGCAGCATCAGGTGGAGGCCACAGGAGGGCACAATGACAGTGTGGAGGTGGAAGCAGCATCAGGAGGTCACAGAGTGACACTATAACAGTCTGGAGGTGGCCGCAGCATCAGAAGGAGGCTACAGAGCGGCACGGCGGCAGAGTCTCTTTTGTCAAGGTGAGGCAGCATAGATGATCTAATCTGGTGCATCAGGCATTGGGGTGGGTGGAAATCCTGGCTGACCCAAAGGTCAGTTTCTCCACATTTTGGGTGGACAGGCGAGTTCTTCTTGATGTAACTATGGCTTCCGCCGCACTAAATTCCCGCTCTAATGCCACACTACTGGCTAGGTAGGACAGCTTTTCCAGGGCAAACTCTGCTAGTTACGGCCACAAATCCAGTTTGGCTGCCCATTAGCCCAGCAGGTCTTCATTGTGGGGTGGCGGGGTGCTGTCCAAGTATGCCACCACCTGCTAGTTAAGGTCCTGCTCCAGAGCTAGCTGCTGCTGCTGGTGAGTAGTTTCTTCACTATATGGGTGAAGAAAGCTGCTCATCAGCGACTCAGGCTGCTGCTGATAGAGCTAGTACTGCTCCTGCCACCCCACCCCTCCCCAGCACCCATGGCAGTGCAACATGAGCGCAGAGGGCCCCCCGGTCGGACCTGCGAGAGGATGGACGATGGTGCAGATAGGCAGCGGCCAACTGACTACATATTGTGTCTCTTGTGTCTAGAGTAGTTCTGTTTGTCCTCCCTCTCCGCGTGTGTAAAACAAATTGGAGAGCCAGAAGTCATCCCTCTGTCGAATGGTGACAATTCGGCTGTCACTACGCAAGCAAGTGAGCATGCATTGGGCCATTTGTGCCAGTGACTCGGTGGGACTCCCTGCCTCCATCTCCACTGCATACTGCCACGGTGTGTCTATGTCTTCTGCCTCATCTTCCTCATCGCCCTGTAGCTCCTCTGGCTGCTCCTGCTCATCCTCTCCTGTCACCTGTGTAGAAAATCCACCCATTTCGCTACACATTGCTTGTTCTCTAATGTCCTCCTCCTCCAGTTCAGCCCCCACAGGGTGTGCTTTGCAGTGTACGAGCGGCTAAAGTGCATGCAAAGTTTCCTGGCCATTTTTAGGATGTTTTGCAAATGGGTTGGAGACTTCAGGAACCGCTTGATAACCAGATTGAACACGTGTGCCATGCAGGGCGCATGGCTCAGACCTTCTTGATGCAGCTCCGACACAATGTTCCTCCTGTTGTCGGTCACCATAGTGCCGATTTTGAGTTGTCACGGAGAAAGCCAAGTTTTGATTTCTTGAGGAAGGACACGGAGCAGTTCCTCCCCTGTGTGACTCCATTCTCCCAGGGAAACGAGGTTCAGAACAGCGTGACAGCACCGTGTCCTGCACATGTGTTATGCTGGAAGGCCCCTGTGAATTGTCCCTGCAGCGGAGGCTGAGGACACAGTGGAGAATGAGGAAGCAGAGGCAGACATTGGCGCAGGACCAACGGCGTGGCAATGTGGAGGCGGAAGCAGCGTCACCTGGCCAAGTTGCTGGTGTGGCTGTGCAGGAACCACATTCACTCAGTGGGCCGTGAAGGACATGTATTGTCCCTGCCCGTAGTTACAGTTCCACACTTCGGCGCTGCCATGCACTTTGGCAGACACTGAGAGGCTCAAGGACCGGCTCACCTTCTGTTCTACAAGTGTGTGCAGGGCTGGTACAGCCTTTTTGGCAAAGAAATGACTGCTTGGGACTTTCCACCTCGGCTCTGCACAAGCCATGCATTCTCTGAAAGGTGCAGAGTCCACCACTTGGAAAGGGAGGGACTGCAGCACCAGCAACTTGCACAGGAGCACATTCAACTTCTGCGCCATTGGATGTGTGCACACATACTGTTGTCTCTTGGCAATCGCTTCAGTGATCAATTGCTGACGGAATGACTGACGAGGAGGAGGAGCATAAGCATTAGGACCAGCAGATGATGGGAAGGACAGACAGCTACCTTCGCCTGAGGTGGTGGAGCCTTGACTGCCTCAAACTGGGTGCGCGCCACTGGGTGATGCAACGGTTGCTGCGGCAGGCTGGACCACCACATCGGAGCCACGGTTGTTCCAGGCCACTTTATGGTGACGTTGCATATGTTGACGCAAGGCCGTGGTGCCAACATTGGTACCCTGGCTACGCTTCATCTTCTGCCCATATATTCTACAAATGACTATGTTCACCTCCTCCGGCGGCCTAACATTAACTGCCATACTGCCGAGTAGGTGATTTTACCCCCAACACTCCACACTGACTGCTACCGCCGCTGCCTTCGTGAACTGGTACACCGCTACTTTCCGGGCAGGAAGGCTCCTGGCCTACCCCGGGCACGTTTCAGTCCCGACCTTCCACTGCTGCCACCCTGCTGACTCCCAGCCATGCTAGACTTGCTGGCTTACAGGCAAGCTGCCACCCTTTTCTCCCCATGATGATGAAGCCACTTCGTCACCCAGCTCCCAAGTCTGATCAGCTACATCCTCATCATCGAGTACTGTCTGTACGTCACTGATGTCCTCCTCAACCATCTCTGGGTCAGTAGCCTGACCACTCGCAACACCAGCTCCCACGCTACTCACCTCATCAGTACTTGCCCTCCTAGTGGAGGAAGCAGTGGATGACTGTGCTGACTGTCCTCTAGTAGCTCGTCCTTGCTGAAAAGTCAAGCCGAGCCCACAGCATATAATACTTCTCTGGCTGAGGGAACAGAAAACGACAGAGGCAGGTTGAGGACAGGTGAAGGCACAGGGCCTGCACCCGGGCCATGCCAACTAAGCGTTGTGTCAGAGGAACCCACCGACTCTTGGCTTGGGGTGTCTGATGTCACTTGGGACGAAGTGGATGACCGAGTCAACCATTCAAGAACCGCTGGGTTGCTGGTCAAGACACGACCGCTAGATGACATTGGGAGCTCAGGCCTCTCACTGTGATCCCTGCTGCCACGTCTCCTTACTCTGCTGTGACCTCTGCTGCGCCAGAAACATTTACGCCTCTGCCACTCCCCTGTGGAGGGCCTGGCACTTGTCTGTCTGACATACTGTTAGATCAAATAATCCAATGCTAGATGAAATACTTTTTATTTTGGCAGTAATATACAGCAAACTGGGTTTCACAATATATCAATGCTCTGCAGAACGTCAATTAGTCCCAAATTTTGTTCTACTTTTACACAACAGGCTTTTCAACAGATATATATGCAATGCTGGACGGCGAATTTATTTTTATTTCGCCAGTAATGCACTGAAAACAGGGCTTCACAATATATCACAGAAAACAAGTTAAAAATAAAATAAAAGTTCTGTTACGCTGTCCGTAAATGGCGCTGCAGGTCCCAGGTGAAGGGGGTTACTTTCACACGGTGCGCCAATGTATCTCAATTAAGGACCGCGCTGCCTCGATTTTCCAGAAGGTGTTAAGCTCAGAGTAAAGCCAGTAAAACAGTTTTAGGCAAACATCGATTGACCACAAGAAGTTCACAGTTTTCCAACCAGTCTTTCTGTGCATCCCAGATAAATGAATATAGTGAAGAACCACCAACACAAATAAAATGAATTGGTGTTTATTATACTTATAAGAGTAGCAGAATAAATAGCATTTCATAAAAAAGTGTTTATCCTCGTATTACAGCCTGACCTAGGTTTCGTTTTCGCTTCATCAGGGGCGCATCTGCCACCCTCCTAAGGGCATTCCTTTTATATGCTCAAAACTCGACCAAAAAAGACCCCCATTATTTTCCGCCAAGGTTACGTATAAAACCCTTTAAAACATTCCTATTCTAAAACTTCCATATAAATCTTAAACATACGAAATCTTACTAAACATATCCTCTTAACATAAATACTAATCCACCTTTTTCCTACAAGTGTTACAATCACATGGTAAGAATAAACCAATAGGGACTTACAACTAGCTTCATTCATAGAGCCCACCAAAGCTTTCCTCATGAGGCAGAGTCTCCCATTGATAACCAGTGTTCCGATCACGTGATAAGAATCAACCAATTGAAACGTACAACTTACTTCATTCACAGAAACACACAATGGCTTCACAAAAGTGACATTCGATCTTAGTACTTAGTACAACATTCTTTTCCAGTTATAACAGCTTTTAAACGTGAAGCATAGCTTGACACAAGTGTCTTGCAGCGATCTATGGGTATCTTCGCCCATTCTTCATGGGCAAAAGCTTCCAGTTCAGTCACATTCTTAGGCTTGCGAGCTGCAACTGCTTTCTTTAAGTCCCACCAGAGGTTCTCAATCGGATTTAAGTCTGGTGACTGCGATGGCCACTTCAAAATGTTCCAGCCTTTAATCTGCAACCATGCTCTAGTGGACTTGGAGGTATGCTTGGGATCATTGTCCTGTTGAAAGGTCCAACGTCTCCCAAGCCTCAGGTTTGTGACGGACTGCAGCACATTTTCATCCAATATCTCCTGGTACTGAAGAGAATTCATGGTACCTTGCACACGCTGAAGCTTCCCTGTACCTGTAGAAGCAAAACAGCCCCAAAGCATGATTGACCCCCCACCATGCTTCACAGTAGCCAAGGTGTTCTTTTCTTCATAGGCCTTGTTCTTCCTCCTCCAAACATAGCGTTGATCCATGGGCCCAAACAGTTCTAATTTTGTTTCATCAGTCCACAGAACACTATCCCAAAACTGTTGTGGTTTGTCCACATGACTTTTGGCATACTGCAGTCAACTCTTCCTATTCTTTGGAGACAGCAAGAGGGTGCGCCTGGGAGTTCTGGCATGGAGGCCTTCATTACGCAGTGTGCGCCTTATTGTCTGAGTTGAAACTTCAGTACCCGCATCTGACAAATCTTTTTTCAGTTCCTCAGCAGTCACACGGGGACTTTTCTCCACTTTGCGCTTCAGGTAGCGCACAGCAGTCGAAGTCAGCATCTTCTTTCTGCCACGACCAGGTAGCGTTTCAACAGTGCCCTTTGCCTTGAATTTGCGAATGATGCTTCCTATGGTGTCTCTTGGTATGTTTAACATCTTTGCAATCTTCTTATAGCCATTGCCCTTCCTGTGAAGAGAAATCACCTCTTCTCTTGTCTTCCTGGACCATTCTCTTGACTTCACCATGTCTGTAAACCCACCAGTAAATGTCTAGAAGGAGCTGAGTATCACAGTCATTTTACATCTGCCTAATTGGTGCTTATTATGCTTGATTACTGCTCCTTGACATCCACAGGTGTTTTCAATACCTGATCGAAAACACTTGAATGAACCTCTGTTCTTAAGAGTGGTAGTCTTTAAGGGGTTGAATAATTGTGTCAATGAAGAAATCACAAAAAAAGCATTTAATACTGTATTACAAAAACAATTGATGTCATTTTAGTTGCATTTGGTTCTTTAAAAAGTCTTTGTAAGATTTTATTCTGAACACAATTACAAATGTACACTAAATTCCCTAAAACCCTTTACGGCATTGGGGGTTGAATAATTTTGAACACAACTGTACACTGAAAACAGGGCTTCAAAATATATTACTGCACCGCAGAATGGCAATTAGGCCCAAATTTTGTTCGACTTTTACACAACAGGCTTTTCAACAGATATATGCAATGCTGGACGGCGAATATATATTTTATTTTGCCAGTAATCCACTGAAAACAGGGCTTCAGAATATATCGCTGCACCGCTGAGCGGCAAAGATATTTTTTCTTTTTCCACTAATACACTGAAAAAAGGGCTTTAGAACAGATAACTGCACCGCTGAGCAGAAAAGATATTTTTCCTTTTACAACTAATACACGGAAAAAAGGCTTTAGAACAGATAACTGCACCGCTGAGCGGGAAAGATATTTTTCCTTTTACAACTAATACACGGAAAAAAGGGCTTTAGAACAGATAACTGCACCGCTTTGCGGCAAATATTTTTTTCCTTTTACAACTAATACACGGAAAAAAGGGCTTTAGAACAGATAACTGAACCGCTGAGGGGCAAATATATATTTAACTTTTGCCACTAATACACAGCAAAAAGGGCTGTAATTTTTGCCCTTCACCACACAACGGCTAATACGTTTTTTTTCCCCACTATTACAAGCCAAAAAATGCTTTAGAACATATAACTGCACTGCACAAGGGCAAATAAAATGTAGAAATATTTCCTTGTAATAAACCCTGTTTTTTTTTTTTTTATATATATCTTTTATTTTAACATTCATAAAACATACAATCCAGAAAAAGAATTCCAGCAATACAAAATTAAACCTATCTATCGCATCTTACCCCACCCCCTCCCCCCTCCCAACCCCGCAGGTAAAAAAAAAGAAAAAGAAGAAAGAGGGGAAAAAAAAAAAAAAAAAAACACCAAATAAATAACTGAATCTCTTAGTTATCCCAATTCTTCCAAATAATACTCCATTTAATAAGTGAGCCTCTTTGTCTGTATAACACTTTCTCATAGCTTTTCACCTTCTTAACTAGATTTAGCCAGTGATTGCATTCTAAAGCAGAGGAGGAGCACCATTCTCTGGCAATGAGAAGCCTGGCCAAAAACATCACTTTGGTCAGCAATTGGCGCTCGGGGGGCCGACAGTTGACTTCCGATAGATCACCAAGGACCCATATCTTTGGAGATAAAGGGATATTCACACCAAGTCTCTGGACCAAAACTATTTGAACCATTCTCCAATACTTGTTCACTATCGGGCAGCCCCAGAGCAAATGAAGGTGATCTGCCCCAGGGTCCCCACAGCGGAGACAATCCGAAGAAGTTCTAAATCCTCTCCTATGGAGCCATAAGGGTGTAAAATATATTTTGTGTAGAATATTAAACTGAACAACGACGTGATTAAAGTTGTGAGAAACCAAACTCAAACCTTCACCTATGTTCTCCCAATCCGGGAACCCACCTCAGACAGTAAAACGGACCAGGATCTCTGTCCTGGAGAAAGACAATCCATAAAAAAAATTTCATCAAGTGCCTGTAACAATGTGAAAGTTTAACTTTCATACATCCTTTCTTACTAATCAGATTGTGCAAAAATTCAGGAGTGTCTACATTAAGTGAATGATTAACAACCGTGCTAAGAAGTGCCGACCTCAATTGGAAGTAGGCAAACCAAGCCACCTCACCTACATTTAACTTTTGTTTTAGCTCCATATACGATGGAATCTGACCATTTCTAACCACCTGGTGTACATATTGTATATTTTTCATCCTCCAGTATTGCCTGCAATTAGGGTCCTCTAAGTTCAGAAGTTTTTGATTGTGCCATAGTGGAGTACAAATTAGTAGGGCCTCCACTTTACACCAGCGCTTTATAACCAACCAAGCTTTAATAGCCATCTTGCAGAAAAATTTATATCCGGTTTGTATGTTAACTAAATAATCGGACTCTAGTACTGTGAAAAATCAGAAAAACCCGAGTCCTTTACCAATTTTCTACAAAGATGGCTATTTTCCCAATCACAAAAAGAGCTAAGTTGGGAGGCCATATAGTATCCCCTAAAGTAGGGGAGGTTAAGACCTCCCGACTGTAGGGCATAGAAAAATATAGCACCTTTAATCTCACGCGCTTTCTCCCCAAAGCAGATCATTAAGCAATCGCTCTATCAACCTAAAGTACTTCTCTTCAATCCATACAGGCGAATTGCGAAGAACATACAATATCTGGGGAAGCACCACCATTTTTATTAATGAGATTCTATCTGCTCTTGCGGGCAGAATTTTTTGCCATACCTTAATTTTAGATCTCACTTTTGTCAATAAGGGACACAAATTAAGTTGTAGATAATCTTGAATTTTGGCAGTTACTGTTATCCCCAGGTATTTTATTGAGTCGGAGACCATTAACCGATTAATAATAGAGTTTTCCCTCGGTTCTCGCAATTCATCTACAGGGAGAAGATCAGTTTTTTCCCAATTAACCTCAAGTCCAGAAGGAGCGGAAAACAGGTTGACCAATTCCATAATTCGAGGGATTGAGGATTCTGATTGCTGAATAAAAAACAAAATATCATCTGCGTAAAGAGATATACGATCCAGCTCCCCCATTACACCAAAACCAGTTACTTTCGGGTCCTGTCTAATACTAGCTGCGAGAGGTTCAATGTAGATATTGAATAGAAGAGGAGAAAGGGGACATCCTTGGCGAGTACCTCTTCCCAGTGCAAAGCTCTCTGTAAGTGTGTCATTGACCCTGATCCTAGCTACTGGGCATTTGTATAGCAACTGCACCATCGCCATAAACTTGGGGCCGAAGCCCATCCTCTTCATCACCTCCCAGAGGAACCCCCACTCAACTCTGTCAAACGCCTTAGTGGCATCCAATGACAGAATAGAGCGGGCGCCACTCCCGGGAGATTGAATGTTGGTATAAAACCTATGTAAATTATGGTGGGTGCCCCTATTTGGCATAAAGCCATTTTGGTCTGGGTGAATAACAGAGGACATAACCCCGGAAAGCCTCCTAGCCAGAATTTTTGATAGTATCTTAATATCCGAATTCAATAGGGAGATGGGTCTATATGAACCCAAATCCAGCGGATCTTTATCTTTTTAGGAATCAAGACTATCAAAGCTTCCATCATGGACTGTGGTAGGCTTCCTCCCTGTAGGGCTTCAGAGAACACCTCCATTAGATGAGGAAGAATAACATCTTTATACTTGCGATAGAATTCATACGGAAGACCATCTAACCCTGGAGACGAATTCCCGGAGATGGAGTCTAAAGCCTCCTGAATCTCTAAAAGAGACAGTTCTTTTTCCAAATGTTTTTTTTGGGCTTCCGTTATCATTGGAAGATGGATTCTCTCCAGGAACTGTCTCACCAGATCGGATGGTACTCCAGGGGGAGCTCTATAGACCTGAGAGAAATATTGGAAAAAGGTCTCTCTAATTTCCTCTGGATCTGATGTAATTACGTCATCTAACTTACGAATCGAAAATTATAACTTTCTTTTTCTTGTCCTGTTGTGTAATTATTCTGGCTAGGCGCTTACCAGGACGTCCAGACTCTGAAAAGTGCTTTTGTCCCTTAAAGAACAGTCTGTGGTTTGCTTTCTCCATGACAAAATCCTCCAAAGAGCAGCTAGCCTTCTGCATCTTTTCTTTGTTATTTTCGCTAGGTTGAGCAACAAAACGCTCAGTTGTGGATGCCAAGATTTTAGCCAATTCGTCCTCTCTATTTCTAAATGTTCTCCTCACAGCCGCAATATCACTTATAAGAACCCCCCTCAAGTAGGCTTTCAAGGCATCCCAAACTGAATTGATTTTAGCAGAGGGGAGATTCACTTCCCAGAAGGAGGATACAAGTTTTTTAATAGACTGACAATTATCCATAATGGTAAGCCAATATGGGTTCAGCCTAAAACCAGGCCCTCTATTATCTTTATCCTCCCCAGTGCTAACCTCAATAAAAACGGGTGAATGGTCTGAAACTGTTCTTACTCCATATCTTATCTTTCTAATATTATTCAAATTTCTTTCGTTAGTGAACGCTAAATCAATCCTAGACATTGCTCTACCCCCTCTACTAACACAGGAATATACTCTCTTACCTCCGCCAAGATGTTCCCATAAATCCACCAATCCAACCTCTGAGCAGAACTGAGGTAGTGGAGAACCACGAATATTACTTCCCAGTTCTGCATCCAAAGACAATCTGTCCTTTTCAGGATCCATAACAGCATTAAAGTCTCCCATCAGCACAAGCCGACATTCTGGTCTCTTTTCCAAAAAACAGAGTAATTGGATAAGTGGATACATAGAAAATGGCGGAGGTATATAGAAGAAGGCGAGAGTATAACTATGACCATAAAGTCTACCATACAAAAAAATAAATCTACCCTGATCATCTATGTAAGATTCAAATAAAGAGAAATCTATAGAGTTATGAATCAGGACCGATACGCCCCTAGAGGCGCTACTAAAAGTTGAATGGTAGGATTGAGAATGCCATCCCGTCGTCAGACGAGTCACGGACTCATCAGTAAGATGAGTTTCCACTATACAGATAATAGCGGGGAGATGTCTCTTTATTGCATCCATAATGGCCTGCCTCTTAACCCTTTCCCCAAGGCCTCTAACATTCCAAGAGACAATTTTGACAGTTCTAACAGACATCAGTTATATAAAAAAAAAAAAAAAAAAAACCCCTGCAGGGCAATACCCATCCCCTCTCCCCCCCCCCTCTCTTGGTCCGCCCGATCTAATCGGCAAACCTCTATCTTCCGGCCGTTCTCCCCCCCCAACCTATCCCATCTCCCCTCCAGCCCCCCGCTAATTAATTTCAGTGCATTTCTTTTCAGAGGGATATTTCATATGCCCAGTTGTTCCATCCAGTCCAGCACTTGTTGCGGTTTTTCAAAAAATTGGGAAGTTCCGTTATAGATCACTCTCAGTTTCGCTGGATACTGAAGAGAATATTTAATATCCTTAGACGCCAAACGTTTCTTTATCTCAATGAAACTTCTCCTTTTCTCTTGGGTCTGCCGCGCAAAATCAGGAAAGAATGACAGTTTTAAACCCTGATAGTCAATAGGTGAGCACTCTCTAGCTCTTCTCAGTATCATGTCTCTATCCGTCGACAGTAACAGTTTTATTAGAATTGCGCGTGGCGGCCTCCCTGGGGTGGGTTTCCCCCCTGGGATCCGATGGGCTCTTTCTATTTGAAACATAGACGAAAAATATTCACCGCCCAGGTTTCCGACAATCAAGTCTTTAAGTTGCTCAATTAGCGGTGGCCCTTCAACTCCTTCTGGAAATCCAACTATACGGATGTTATAACGCCTTGATCTATTTTCCAGATCCTCCAGCCTATTTTGTAAAATGGAGTTTTCCGAGGCTAGCAGCGCCGTCTTAGTTTTCAACATAACAGTATCAGTTTGCAGGGAGTCAACCATTTTTTCAGCATTAAGAACTCGCTCACGAATCTTTACCAGCTCATCTCTTATTAAAGATATATCACTTTGCATAGACCCCAGCTGAACGGACATCCGCTGCATTAAAGTTCCATTATCTCTGACAGCGGCCAATATTTTTCCCAGTGCTAAGGGATCGTGTTCAATCTCTGTTAGCGCCAGCAGACTTTCCTCCCCTCCTTCCTGACCCACCTCCAATGACCCATCCTCCGACAGTTCTTCAGCTTGAGAAATTTTGACAATTTTCTTGGGGTTAACAGTTTTCCCTTTAAGTAGATCTTTTTCATTTAAAAAGGGAGATTTCAGGTATTTATCAATTTTGCTCTCTAGGGTCTTAGACCCCGACTTGATTACAGAGGAGTCAATTGAGCGCCACTTGGGGGCCATAGCGGCTATTTAATGCCCGTCTTTTATTTAGAGAAGCAATTTTTTTTTTTTTTAATTTTTTTTTTTTTTCCTCTTCTATATATTTTTCTCTTTCTTTCTTATTCTCTTCCCTCTTTCTCTTTTTTCTTCGCCCCCCTTCTTAAATTTTTCCCCCTTTTCTTTTTTTTTCTTTTTCCTTAGGCACTTTCTTTGGGCACTTTATTCCCCCTCTACCCTCCTCTCTTTCTCCGTAGCGCTCCTCTTTTTACTTCCCAGGTTCCCAAGGTTTTTTTTTTTCCCCTCTTTTTTTTTTTTCCCCTCTCCTCTCCTTCTTTCTTCCTTATCTTAACTGCCCCTTTTTTTTTTTTTTTCCTTCTTTTTTTCTCTTCTTTTTTAATCCTTTAGAGAAGTTTTCCTTTTTTTTTTCCCCTTCCTCTCTTCCTCCTTTTTTTTTTTTTCCCTTCCTTCTCCGCTTTCCTTCTTCTTCTTTTCCTCTTTTTCCCCTTATCCTTGCTTCAATATCCGGGTGGGCAATGTCCAGTTAAACAACACCCTGTGAAGCCTCACACAAACCGCAATGCGCCCAGGTTAAAGCAAAAAAAAAAAAAATCAATACACACAGTCCTCAGGTTAATCTCACGTGTCCGTTGGATGCCCAAATCCAGATGTCCTCGCTCAGCAGACACTCACAGGTGCAGCTCCGGACGAGAGCGAGCAGAGGCTCGCAAGAGCAGCCAGCTCAGCTCGGCAGCAGGGAAGCAGGGAAAGCCGAGCACAGCACCGCCGCAACACCACTCCAACAGGGGGAAGATGGTAAGCCCGGGAGCAAGGAGGAACAGAGAGGGCAAAGGAGAGGACCAGGGAAGATCCAGACGAGGCCACCGCAGGAGAGGGGAGACGCCGGACCACACACGGAGAGGAGGCAGGAGACAAACGGACGGAGCAGAGAAGCGGACACCAAGGGTCAGGAGGCAGGAGACAAACGGCCGGAGCAGTCCAGAAGCAGCGCCAACCAAGGGAACAAACCCCCAGGACAGAGAGGAGGATAAGATGAAGCCGGAGGTCAGGAGGCGGGAGGCGGTCGGCAGGCGGCAGGAGCAGTCCGGAGCTCCGTCAGCTGTAGGAGCAAGCTCTCAGTTCTTCAATTCAAACTTAGCGCCCAAACGCTACACAGGAGGCATAGAGGGAGGGAAGGCAGGGGAGGAGAACGCAACGTGACCTTTCACGTCATCACGCCAAACCCTGTTTGAATAAACCCTGTTAATGCCTGTATCAAACAGAACTTTCACCCTAATAAGACAGGTTTGCTGGAATTACAGAGCTGTATAATAGCAATTTGGATCCCCAGTCAGTGCAGCAAGGTGTAATAGGTTTGTTCCTATTACCCAGGCTGTATTCCTCTACTGAACACTGTTCAACATAAATGCTGTGGAATGATTCCTCCCTTTCCTTTCCCTACACCTTGAGTAATCTTTCCCTGCACTTGTAAATCGCTTTTTTTCACCACAACCAAGTCTTTCCTATCACTGTCCCTAGCGCCTGCAGACACGTCTCTCTCTGCACTAAGGACGCTGGTGAATGGCGGAATCTAAGATGGCAGCCGTATTTATAGGGCTGTGACATCCCAGTGCTGGCGGGCTGCTGATTGGCTGCTTACATGTCAGTATGGGTGAGGCCTTCCCAGAGTTCCTTTCTCCATGTCCTCACATATGTAGCAGCCATGTTAGGAAATAATGCAATTTGTTACGACGAAGCATGAGAAAATTCGCATTCGATGCGAATTGAATTTTTCCTGAAATTCGGATCTAATTCCACTTCGTCAGCTTCGATTCACTAATCTCTAGTTGCCACCTTCTCAACACCTGGATCCTGCTCCCAGGTTCTGTCCAGCACACAATCGTCATCAGTGTCCTCACCCTCCTTTTCGCTTCTATCAGACTTCAGGATATCATGGTGGGTTCTCTGTGTCCCCTTCCTTGCTCTGCCTTGACGGCCACTGTCACTGCCCTCAACACCAATACCGTGGCTGTGGGGGCCACGTGTACCACCACTCACATAGCTATGCCTGGGGTCTGTAGCCTCCTCAGTAGAAACGCTGACTGCTCACATACAAGTCGTCAACAGGGAGACTCTTTTGACTGTCTGCCATAGAGCGTGGTAGGGTTTACTTGCTACTTCTAGGAATGGACAGGGAGGACTCCACTAAAAGCCTTTTTTGGGACTGCAAGGAGAAGCAGGAGGAACGCTGTGACCCCTGGCTCTATGGCAGAGTGTCAGACTCTGAAGTAACCTCCACATCATCCTGCTGCGACTGAGAAGAGCCATCCAATCCACAATCTCATCCTCTTTCTCCTCAACTATACTGCTGCCTACCAATACTACTACCACAACTTCTGGCTGGATAGTTGGTGCTGCGACTACCCACTTTCTGGCACTGGGTCTTTCGTTTGGAACCTTTCCGTAGTCTTGACATTTTTGGGCCTCTCAGATAACATTGTGCACTACCCTGTGTATTGGTGTAGTAAAAACACAAATATGCTGCTACTTTGTATATAATCAACAACCCCAAATCCCCAAAAAAAAATTTAAACCTGGCAAAAACCTTGATTGATTGATTTCTGACTCTCCCTGACTCCCTACGATCATTTTCCTGGCAGAAATTGTGTGTGACAATCGCCCTTATTCACAGCTCAGCACAGAATTGCATAAATCCATGACAAAAATAAATATTTTATGGTGTACGACATGCAGTTTGTTTACTTGAGAGTGACAGGACTGAGATTTGGAAAGACCTCAGTGTGCACAGTGTCCTAGCTGCAGTGATGATTATGATGTTCATATCACTTGATTATTCTTCGGCACTATATGATATTTGTGTAATCGGGAAGAGCTGCAGGATAAGGACAACGGCTATTACACAGCCATTTTGAAAATGAATTGAAGTCAATGAAGCTATTCACATGGCTATTTGCAGTGAGTAATGGTTGTGAAAAATAGGACATGTCCTATTTTTGTCCGTTTTAACTGCCAGATGGACCCCATTTAAATCAATGGGACCATTTTAATGGCCATTAGACAGGAGTGCACTCATTTAACGGCCATTTAAAAAGGGTAACCTAGTAGAAATTGGCCTTATCCACTGGCACGCACGGAGACGGTTGTTCCTCTCTTGATGCTGAACGACCTTTACTACCAACACGATGACTTCACCATGTGCTCCCAGCATTACTGCTAGGAACGCATGGTGGCATCACCCCACTGGTAGTGCATGTCTAGTGTCATGCGAATCAAAGTATCCAAAGTGGACTTTGATCTGAATTTCAGGAAAAAAACTGTTTGTTACTAAGCTGAATTACCTCGTGCTTCGCGGTAACAAATCAATTTTTCCTAAAATGGTGGCTGAAAAAAAAAGCCTTATCCACTTGCTTGTGGAGAGGCAGAGAAGAACCTGTGGTGAGCGTGAGGACTACAAGACAAGAGAATGGATGGCCTCTCCGCAAGCAAGTGGAGGAGGTGAGTATTTTTTTTAAACTGGTTAACCCCTGAAAGGCTGAATGTGAGGCACAGATGCCGCAATCAGAGTTAATCCCCCGGCCTGTGCGCTCTCCTCAGCTTAGCAGGAGAGATGACGTCATCATAACATGTCTGCTGCTGGCGAGAGCATGATGTGCTTGGTATTACTTTTTAATTTTATTCATAGTACAGGCGCCCTACTACTATAAGGGGGACACTAAGGGACAGCACTACTGCAGGGGTGCATAACTAATGTGTTGGGCCACTAAGGGGAAGCATTATTGTAAGTGGGCATAACTACTGTTTGGAAACATGAAGGAGATATTCTAGTGAGTGGGGCACTTTTTGATCATCAGTACCGTGAAAAGGGCACTAAGGGGAAATTCCGCTGTGAAAGGGACACTGAGGGGGCATTCAGCGCCTCCTGTCCAGTACCAGGAAATGTTTTATTTATATATCTTTTAAATGACTAATTGGGTGGAGGTTGCAGGGAAGTTGCTCAAGGTGGGGACCGACCATTTCTACTTATGCCCCTCAGATTGTGATTTGTTTGGCCACCACCGTTTTAGTCAATTGATACTTGAATTTTTGCGCCATGCCTTATACTTTCTGTAGAATTTTTTTTTTTATAGAAATCTTAGAAAAATTCAATAGAATTTTATGGTATATTATTCATCAATAATGTGTTTTATTCTTGGCAGATAACTGTACTGGGATCTCGGAGAAACATCTGGTATCTTCAGATTTTGAAGTAGATAATCGTGGTATCACACAAGATACAAATGGAGAGCATGCCAATATCCAAGATATACCTTCATCCAATCACAGAAAAAATGTATCACTTGATCCTTATAAACAGGTCCAATCTTCTGATTTATCACAGACTGTAACACAGAATAAAGGTCGTAGAAGAGGTGCTAAATATCAAACAGCTCACGTAAGAGAGAAGCCATTTTCATGTTCAGAATGTGAAAAATGTTTCAAATATAAATCGGGTATTGTTAGACATAAGATAATTCACACAGGGGAGAAGCCATTTTCATGTTCAGAATGTGGAACATGTTTTACCCGTAAATCATCTCTATTTAAACATCAGAGAATTCACACAGGAGAGAAGCCTTTTTCATGTTCAGAATGTGGGAAATGTTTTAAGCAGAAATCAGATCTTGTTATACATCAGAGAATTCACACAGGGGAGAAGCCATTTTCATGCTCAGAATGTGGAAAATGCTTTCACAGTAAATCCTCTTTTGTTCTACATCAGAGAATTCACACGGGGGAGAAGCCATTTTCATGCTCAGAATGTGAGAAATGTTTTAATGCTAAATCAGATCTTGTTAAACATCATAGGATTCACACAGGGGAGAAGCCATTTTCATGTTCAGAATGTGGCAAGCGTTTTCAACAGAAATCAGATCTTGCTAAACATAAAAGAATTCACACAGGAGAGAAGCCATTTTCATGTTCAGAATGTAAGAAATGTTTTAGATATAAATCAGAACTTGTCACACATCAGAAAATTCACAAAGGGCAGAAGCCATTTTCGTGTTCAGAATGTGGGAAATGTTATCATTGTAAATCACATCTTGATAGACATCAAAGAGTTCACACAGGGGAGCAGTCATTTTCATGTTCAGAATGTGGGAAATGTTTTAAACAGAAATCAGTTCTTGTTACACATCAGAGAATGCATAAAGGAGAGAAGCCATCTTCTTGTTTAGCCCGTTAGTGACCTCCCCTATGTGTTTTTATAGTGGTCACTAATTGGCTTTCTTCCAATTTATTTTTTTAGGGCTCATACACATGGTAGTATGGCTGAGATGCCCGTATTGTGGACCAGAAACAGCAGGTCTTCACTATACAGGCACCAACGGTGTGCTTATTACAGATGCGGACTCATTGACTTGAATGTGTCTGCATTCCGCAAGATTTGGAGCAGAGACACAGATCGAAGCGCTTCAGCAGGATTTCAGTCCATGCATCCACACCGCAAAAACAAACAAAAACATGATCTATTTTTTGCAGGGCAGAATGTATCTTGCGGATCATGGACCCTGTTGAAGTGAATGGGTCTGCATCCTTAAACAGCTTGCACTTTTCCGGTGCCCGTGCATTGCGGATCGCTATTTGTGGTCCTCAGCATGGGGCACACATGCTCGTGTGCAAGAGCCCTTTCAGAGAGATAAAGCTTAACCTTGCTTTCAGCTACCAGAGGTAGCTGAGGCCTTGGAGAGGTGAGAGCTGCCCAAACACTATGAGAGCTCACCAAAAATTCATGGCCTTCTGTATTGAATGAATACTGGTGATCAAAGGACAGATCCAGTTAAAGTGAAAGTAAGTTTTTCTTTATATATCTCCTCTAAACCAAAATGTTTGAGAGGAAATAAAAAACCCTATAGATGGAGCGTCCGAGGGAGGACTTGCAAAAGGTTCTGGACTGCATAGTGAACTTTGGGAAACTGTCGGGCTTCCGGATCAATGTAGGGAAATGTGCTATGTTGCTTCTTGGTAGAGGACGGGAGAGGCTACATCTTCTTGATAGACTATGTGGTATTCCGGTCAAGAGGGACTATATCACTTATCTAGGTATCAGAATAGGAGCCTCAAATGATGCCATCTATCGCTTAAATTATTACCCTCTAATTGCTAAAATTGTGCAAGAGCTGCGAAAGTGGCACAATCTTCCCCTACCACTACTGGGTAGGGTGCATTTGGTTAAAATGATAAGTTTCGCAAGGCTTCTGTATCCCCTGCAGACCCTACCGTTATTGATCAAACACGCCGATATCAATAAGATACATGAGGCGGTATCACGTTTTATATGGCAGGGTAAATGGCCCAGAATCAGCCTGATAAAATTAATGGCCCTCAGAGAGAAGGGAGGTATGAATTTACCTGACATACGGGTTTATAACCTAGCGTGTCTCCTCCGACACATTATTGATTGGGTGCGATGCACTGATTACCACTTGGATTATGCGCTGGGGAGAAAATTTGAAAATGAGGAATGTAAAGACCTCCTTTCTTGATTTCTTGTGACATTCTAATGCTCTGATTTGCATCATTCTGATTTATGTGATGTTGTATACCATTTACATATTTCCTCAATAAAATCTTGATTGAAAAAAAACAAAAAACCTATAGTTTCCCAAAGGCACCACCCAGCCTGTGATCGGTTTGGGGACCCTCCAGTCCTGTAAAACTGCAAATACAGGGGCCTATAGGAATGTCCATAAAATAGAGCTGGATTTACATAAGAGCTGATGTCCAGACATATAGAAAATGGGGCGTCATTCACACTTGTAAATGGCCAGTTACTTGCAGTCAAGTGGAATGACAGATAGGATGTCTGCAGGCTTTCCACTGAGCATGAGGACAGCACAGGGGTAGTAATAGAGAGAGGGGCCACCACTGATAAGAGTAAGTCTGTCTGAGTGACACATCGTAAATCTATGGGAGTAGTGTATCTTTCAACCATACCTGGTGAAACACAAAACCAGGGCCTGATGTAAACCAGGGCCAGCCCCGGTCTGTTATATCCCTATATGTATTTGTAACATTAAAAAAATTGCCTCATTACATAGAAGCCATTACTCGTCCTCCTAAAGGAATATCATCTTAATCTGTACACCCTGACGCTGTTTCTTAACCACTTCAGGACCGCCCATAGGATATAAACGTCCTATGGGCAGTTGTTTATCTCTAAATGGATGTTTTAGAACGTCCATTTAGAGCTGACAGCTGCAGAGCGGGTTGCCCGCTGTCAGGTCAGTGACAGCAGGGCAACCCAGGGAGAAGGCAGGGACAGTTCCCAGGTGTCCCTGCCTTCTAGATCACAGTATACACAGCGCTCAACGAGTGCTGTGTATACAGAGCAGGACGCACGATGCGCTTCCTGTCTCGGCCCGGTGGTCATGTGACAGCCGGTGCCGGGAGAGTGCAGGAACTGTCGGGTCTTTTACAGACCTCGATCAGCCCTGCACAGAGGCATTGTGTTCTGCTGTACAGCCTCTCTAGGGGCTGTATTTCCCCTGTAACTGGGGCTACTATGTAAAAATGAAGTTAAATGTCCCCCAGAGGTCTTGTATGACCTTATGGGGAACGTAAAGTGTAAAATAAAAAATAAAAGGTATTATAAAAAAATAAAAAAAGGTTTCACAAAAACAAATGTTCCCAATTATAGTAACATAGTAACATAGTACATAAGGCCGAAAAAAGACATCTGTCTATCTAGTTCGGACTGTTATCCTGCTAGTTAATCCAGAGGAAGGCAAAAAAAACACGTGAGGCATAAGCCAATTTTCCCCACTTAAGGGGAGTAAAAAATTCCTTCCCGACTCCAATCAGGCAATCAGAATAACTCCCTGGATCAACGACCCCTCTCTAGTAGCTGTAGCCTGTAATATTATTGCACTCCAGAAATACATCCAGGCCCCTCTTGAACTCTTTTAGTTAACTCCCCATCACCACCTCCTCGGGCAGAGAGTTCCATAGTCTCACTGCTCTTACCGTGAAGAATCCTCTTCTATGTTTGTGTAGAAACCTTCTTTCCTCCAGACGCAGAGGATGTCCCCTCGTCACAGTCACAGTCCTGGGGATAAATAGATGATGGGAGAGATCTCTGTACTGACCCCTGATATATTTATACATAGTTATTAGATCTCCCCTCAGTCGTCTTTTTTCTGAAGTAAATAATCCTAATTTTGCTAATCTTTCAGGGTACTGTAGTTGCCCCATTCCAGTTATTACTTTAATTGCCCTCCTCTGAACCCTCCTTAGCTCTCCTAACATAAAAAAAAAAAATTTGTACACATATCAGGTATTGCCGCGTCCGTAACAACCTGCTCTATAAAAATCTCACATGACCTAACCCTCAGGTGAATGCTGTAAAAATTAATAAATCATACTTTGTTAAAACAACCAATTTTTGGTCACCTTGCCCCATAAAGTGTAATAATGAATGATCAAAAAATCATATGTACCCAAAAATGGTACCAATAAAAACGTCAAATCTTTTTGCAAAAAATGTGCCCCTGCACAAGACGATAGGCAGAAAAATTTAAAAATTATGGCATTCAGAAAATGGAGACACAAAAACATAATTTTTTTCAAAAATGCTTTATTATGTAAAACTGAAACAAAGTAGACATATTTGATATCATTGCGTCCATAACAACCTGCTCTGTAAAAATAGCACATGATCTACCCTGTCAGATGAATGTTGTAAAAAATAAAAACTGTGCAAAAACAGCCATTTTTTGGTTACCTTGCCTCACTAAAAATGTATTCTAGAGCAATTGAAAATCATATGTACCCCAAAATAGTACCAATAAAACTGGCACCTTATCCTGTAGTTTCCAAAATGGGGTCACTTTTGGGAGTTTCTACTGTAAGGGTGCATCAGGTCCCTATCAAATGGGACCTGGCATCTAAAAACCAGTCCAGCAAAATCTTTCCGTTCCTTTCCTTCTGCGCCCTGCCTTTCGCCCATACAGTAGTTTACAACAACTTGTGGGGTGTTTCTGTAAACCGCAGAATCAGGGTAATAAATATTTAGCTTTGTTTGGCCATTAACCCTCGATGTGTTAAAGAAGAAAATGGATTAAAATGGAAAATCTGCCAAAAAAGTGAAATTCTGAAATTTCATCTCCATTTTCCTTCAATTCTTGTGGAACACCTAAAGGGTTAACAAAGTTTGTAAAATCAGTTTTGAATAACTTGAGGGGTTTAGTTTCTAAAATAGGGCCATTTATGGGTAGTTTCTAGTGATGTCGCGAACATAAAATTTTCCGTTCGCGAACGGCAAACTGCGAATGCGAACTTCCGCAAATGTTCGCGAACGGGTGAACCGAATTTTAAAACCCACAGGGACTCTTTCTGGCCGCAATAGTGATGGAAAAGTTGTTTCAAGGGGACTAACACCTGGACTGTGGCATGCCGGAGGGGGATCCATGGCAAAAACTCCCATGGAAAATTACGTAGTGGACGCAGAGTCGGATTTTAATCCATAAAGGGAATAAATCAACTAACATTCCTAAATTGTTTGGAATAACGTGCTTTAAAACATCCAGTGTGTGTATACGATCAGGTATGATGTTGTATCGATCAGGTAGTGTAAGGGTTACGCCCGCTTCACAGACATTGACAGACCAAACTCCCCTTTTAAAGCACCGCAAACAGTCCATTTGCACAACCGCAAACTCCCCATTTGCACAAGGTTGGATACCAAGCTAGCCATGTCCCGGTGATGTCATTGAAGGTTTCGTCCTCCACCCAGCCACGTACAACACCAAGGGTCCCCGAAAGGTGAATTGAATTTAAAAAAAACGCTGGCTTCCTCCCCTTTGTTTTAATCCACAGTCACTGCGTCTGCGCCGTGCAATTTACTGTCACACCCGATATGAGTGGTATTTTCTGTAGTACTATTCTCATCATTTTAATCCCTGTTAAATCCCCAATCTGGGGTCCATTTATTGAATTGATTTTTCGAACGGGGAGATGGTTAAAAAACCGCTGGCTCCCTCCACTCTGTTGAAATCCACGGTCACTGCGTCTGTGCCGTGCAATTTACTCTTACACCCGATATGAGTGGTGTCTTAACTAGTACTATTCCTATCAGTTTAATCTCTGTTACGTCCCATATCAGGGATTGCCTTGTGTGAAAAAAAATTTAGGCCGGGTACCTTCGACTGCCTTCACAGTGACAGACCAAACTCTCATACATCAAACTGAATTGATTTTAGGAACCGGGAGATGGAAAAAGCAGCTTGGTCGGTCCTCTTACTCCCAAATTGGGGCACTGCGCGTGCACAGAGCAATGTGCTGTGACACCCGATATGAGTGGTGTCTTAACTAGTACTATTCCTATCAGTTTAATCCCTGTTACGTACCCTATCCGGGGACGTGTGTCAAATTGATTAACCATTGTCAAATTAACGAACCATTACGAAATCGTGAAATAATTTAGTTCTGAGCTCTGTACTTGCTTTGTATTGGAATTGATGGGGATTTTTTTAATTGTCTGCATTATTTCTAATAAACTATTAAGAGACTTTATTATGATTTTTTTATTTTATGTATTAAAAACCCATAAAACTTTTTTTTTTAAAAAAAGGTAAATTAATGTTTTTTCTATGAAATATTATCCAGTCGTCCGATCGCTTTTGGTCTGACCATAATGAAGCAACGGCCTTATCATCTGGGGTGTGGCAACATTGCCAACACACTCATAGAGGTGATGATTGCTTCATTGTGATACGCAAGCCCCTTCACCACAACAAGGTAGCGTTCACGAAGGGGAATTGACACTTGTATGTGCCTTTTTTTTTTTTTGGTATTTTTTTGCAGCCACAGTGCTGCACCATAGGACAGAAAAATTAGGCATGTACACATGCCTGAAAAATAATGGCATTGTTGCAGCCGCAGTTGTAGCAGCGGCCGGAAAAATTGATGTTTTCCAGGCAGAAAAGTGACTAAATCATTGCAGCTTGAACCCTACTTGGTGGTGGAGAATTCAGGAAAGTCATCCGGTATGCAGACATTAAACACAGCAGCGTGGGGACCATTTTGAGGCCAAGACATATCAGGCCTTTTGTTAGTCAAACGTATCCCCCACTGTCAGTTCCTTAGGAATCCATGCCTCATTCATCTTTATGAAGGTGAGGTAATCAACACTTTTTTGACCGAGGCGACTTCTCTTGTCAGTGACAATGCCTCCTGCTGCACTGAAGGTCCTTCCTGACAGGACACTTGAAGCAGGGCAGGCCAGAAGTTCTATCGCAAACTGGGACAGCTCAGGCCACAGGTCAAGCCTGCACACCCAGTAGTGAAGGGGTTCATTGCTCCTCAGAGTGTCGATATCTGCTGTTAAGGCGAGGTAGTCTGCTACATGTCGGTCGAGTCGTTCTCTAAGGCTGGATGGCTGTGGCAATGTGTAGGACTGAAAAAGCTCCGCATGTCTTCCATCAACAACACATCTGTAAATCGTCCAGTCCTTGCCGCCGTGGTAGGAGGAGGATTACACTCACCTCTTCCCCTGTTAGATTCCCGTTGTGCTGTGACATCCCCCTTATAAGCTGTATAAAGCATATTTTTTAGTTTGGTTTTGAACTGCTGCATCCTTTCCGACTTTTGGTAATTTGGTAACATTTCTGCCACTTTCTGCTTATACCGGGGGTCTAGTAGCGTGCCACCCAGTACAGATCGTTCTCCTTTATCCTTTTTATACGAGGGTCCCTCAACAGACATGACAGCATGAAAGACCCTATTTGCACAAGGTTGGAGGCAGAGCTACTCATTTCCCGTTCCTCGTCCTCACTGATGTCATTGATGGTCTGTTCTTCCCCCCAGCCACGTACAACACCATGGGTCCCAGATAGGTGACAACAACGAGCACCCTGGGGTGCCTGCTGTGGTTGGTCTTCCTCCTCCTCAAAGCCACATTCCTCCTCTGACTCCTCTTCCTCATACTCCTCTTCCAGCGTTGCCGCAGGTCCGGCAAGCGATGATGACAAGGCTGTTTCTGGTGGTGGTGGTGACCACAACTCTTCCTCTTCACGCTCATCTACAGCCTGATCCAGCACTCTTCGCAGGGCACGCTCCAGGAAGAAAACAAATGGGATGAGGTCGCTAATGGTGCCTTAGGTGCGACTGACTAGGTTTTTTACCTCCTCAAAAGGACGCATGAGCCTACAGGCATTGCGCATGAGCGTCCAGTAACGTGGCAAAAAAATTCCCAGCTCCGCAGAGGCTGTCCTAGCACCCAGGTCATACAAATACTTGTTGACGGCTTTTTCTTGTTGGAGCAGACGGTCGAACATTACGAGTGTTGAATTCCAACGTGAATATCGGAAAAGTGCGCCGTGACCATGTAGGAACGCCTGAAATGGCCACACACCTTCCTGGCCTGCTTGAGGACGTCCTGCAAGCCTGGGTACTTAGACACAAAGCGTTGTACGATGAGATTCAACACATGTGCCATGCACGGCACATGTGACAACTTGCCCAAATTCAATGCCGACAACAAATTTGTTCCATTGTCACACACCACTTTGCCGATCTCCAGTTGGTGCAGGGTCAGCCACTGATCCACCTGTGCGTTCAGGGCGGACAGGAGTGCTGGTCCTATGTGTCTCTCTGCTTTCAGGCAAGTCAACCCCAAGACAGCATGACACTGTCGTATCAGAGATGTGGAATAGCCCCTGGGGAGCTGGGGGGATTCAGTTGATGTGCAGCCAGACGCCGCAGAAGAAGAGGACTCAGCCAAGGAGGATATCGAAGAGGATGGTGTAGGAGTAGAGGAGGTGGCAGTAGGCCTGCCTGCAAGTCGTGGCGGTGTCACCAACTCCGCTGCGGAGCCACGCATTCCATGCTTGTCAGCCGTCAGCAGTGTACGTGATATACCTGCCCTGACCATGCTTTGCAGACCAGGTATCAGTGGTCAGATGGACCCTTGCCCCAACACTGTATGCCAGAGATGCCATGACTTCCTTTTCAATAACATAATAGAGGTTTGGGATTGCCTTTTTTGAAAAAAAAATTCATCCGGGTACCTTCCACTGTGGTGTCCCAATAGCGACAAATTTTTTGAAGGCCTCAGACTCCACCAGCTGGTATGGTAAAAGCCGGCGGGCTAAGAGTTCCGTCAAGCCAGCTGTCAGTCGCCAGGCGAGGGGGTGACTCTGTGACATTGGCTTCTTATTGGCTCAAACATTTCCTTAACAGACACCTGACTGTGGGCAGATGAGCAGGAACTGCTGAAGGTGAGAGGCGGAGTGGCGGTTGGTTGAGAGGGGGCAGGGAGGACAGCAGTGGTTGACGTGGCTGAGGATGCTGGACCAGGAGGAGCATGGTGGCTTTGAGTTTGTGTGCTGCTTGTACTCATGTGTTGATCCCATAGGCGTTTGTGATGTGAGATCATGTGCCTTCGCAAATCAGTTGTATCGAGGTGGGTGTTGGACTTCCCACGACTCAGTTTCTTTTGGCACAGGTTGCAAATGGCATTGCTGTTATCAGAGGCAGACACACAAAAAAAATGCCACACTGCTGAGCTTTGCAATGACGGCATTCTGGTGGTGGCAACAGCATGCATTGACTGGCGTGCTGTCTGGCTGACCCCGGGTGCCGATACATGCTGTCTGACTGTGCCACTAACTCCTTGCGACGACCTCCCCATGCTTCCAACTCGTCTGCTCCTTCTCTCTGTCTCCCCTTTTGAACTTTCCCCCTCTTCTTCTCTTCGAGCAGGCACCCACGTGGCATCTGTGGACACATCGTCATCATCAACCGCTTCAGTTGTATCTGACACCTCAGCAAAGGAAGCAGCAGCGGGTACAACATCATCATCATCATCACACTGTACGTCCATGTGTGTAATCCTGCCTGACTGAGACATATCCCTGTAATCTACATCATCTGGCAATAATGGTTGCGCATCACTAATTGCATCCAACTAATGTGTAAATAACTCCTCTGACGGTTTAAGTGAAGCGGCTGTGGTGGCTGTGGTGGTAGTGGTGGTGGTGGTGGGGGCGGGAGCGTGGTAACTTGAAAGCAGGTGACCGAAGCTGAGCTGGAGGATGGTGCATCAAGGTTCTTAGCTGAAGCTGTTGAAGATTGGGTGTCCTGTGTAAGCCAGTAAACTATATCCTCAGAATTTTTCGGGTTCAGGGTACGTGGCCTCTGAACACTAGGCATTATTCCAGGGACAGTGGAAATCACAGCACCACAACCACGACGGCCCCTGCAGGGTGGCCTGCCTCTGCCTGTCATTTTTTTTTTAGATAAGTGGTAGTACGCGTGCTAGGTACTGTGCCACCCGGTATGAGTGGTGGGCACTGGCAGTGGGCACACTACAGTCAGTGGAAGTGGGCCTGACACACACTGGCAGCAGGCAAGCAACTGAAATTACACTAAAGTGTAAAAATTAAATGCCTTATTTATCGGCAAGCTACTGTGCCACCCGGTATGAGTGGTGGGCACTGGCAGTGGGCACACTACAGTCTGTAGAAGTCGGCCTGACACACACTGGCAGCAGGCAAGCAACTGAAATTAGACTAATATGTAAAAATTAAATGCCTTATTTATCAGCAAGCTACTGTGCCACCCGGTATGAGTGGTTGGCACTGGCAGCGGGCACACTACAGTCAGTGGAAGTGGGCCTGACACACACTAGCAGGCAAGCAAATGAAATTACACTAAAGTGTAAAAATTAAATGCCTTTTTCGATGCAAAGTCCTGTGCCATACGGGATGAGTGGTGGGCACTGGCAGTGGGCACACTACAGTCTGTGGGCCTGCAGCTCCTCACACACGGGCAGGCCAGGAAACTGCAATATATATATGGAGAAAGAAAAAAAAAAGACTAATGTGGCAGCCCTAAAAAGGGCTTTTTGGGGTGCTGTCAGGACGCTGTCCTTACAGCAGAGATCAGATGAGTCTTTCAGGACTGGAGTGGACACTGAATACACTAGCCTAGCTATCGATTTCCCAATTAAATCAGCAGCAACTACACTCTCCCTCCTCTCACTAAGACTGCAGCTTCCGAATGAATCTAAAATGGATGCTGTTCAGGAGATGGGAGGGAGGGTATGCTGCTGATTGGCTGGAATGTGTCTGCTGACTGTGGTACAGGGTCAAAGTTTGCTCAATGATGATGTATAGGGGGCAGACCGAACATCGCATGTGTTCGCCCGCCGCGGCGTACGCGAACAAGCTATGTTCGCTGGGAACTGTTCGCCGGCGGATAGTTCGGACCATCTTTAGTAGTTTCTATTATGTAAGCCTCACAAAGTGACTTCAGACCTGAACCGGTCCTTAAAAAGTGGGTTTTGGAAATTTTCTTAAAAACTTTAAGATTTGCTTCTAGACTTCTAAGCCTTGTAACGTCCCAAAAAAAGAAAATGTCATTTACAAAATGATCCAAACATAAAGTAGACCTATGGGAAATTTTAAGTAATAACTGTTTTAGGAGGTATCACCATCTTCGTTAACTTCTTACCGACCGCCTAACGCAGGATTGCGACCTGCAGGCGGTCGGTTTCTTGCTCTTTGACGCGCGGGCGCGTCATCTCGCGAGACGCGAGATTTCCTGTGAACGCGGGCACGCGTGTGCGCGCGTTCACAGGATCGCGTCGGGGAGAAGGTAAACTACAGCCTGCCAGCGCTGATCGTGCGCTGATCGTGCGCAGCCTGCCAGTGCTGATTAACCCCTGATTAACCCCCGATCACCCCATGTCACCCCCCTGACACTAATCACCCCCCTGTAAGGCTCATTCAGACGTCTGTATGTGTTTTGCGGATCCATGGATCCGCAAAACACGGACACCGGCAATGTGCTTTCCGCATTTTGCGGATCCGCACATTGCCAGAACTATATAGAAAATGCCTTTTCTTGTCCACAATTGCGGACAAGAATAGGACATGCTCTATCTTTTGCGGAGCTGCGGCCGGATGTTTGGTGGCCGAAACCCGGAAGTTTGTGGCCGCAGCTCCGCAATGGGGCTGCCGCATCACCGCCAGCCCCATTCACACTGAATGGGTCCGCATCTATTCCGCAGAATTGCGGAATAGATGCGGACATTTTTGATGGACGTGTGAATGGGGCCTTACTACTTTTTTTTTTGCACATTTTTTGGCAGAGATTTATTCATCCACATTGATCGATGCGAATGAGGAAATCTGTGCCGTTTATTTTTTTATTTTTGCACATTTTTGGGCAGAGATTTTTTCATCCACATTGATCGATGCGAATGAGGAAATCTGTGCCGTTCATTTTTTTTCTTTTTTCAGCCCAGAGGCTAAGGAGAATCGCAGAAATATAAGGAGAATCGCAGAAACTCCTAATGCTGGCCATACGTGTAATGATTGCGGAGACCCTAAAATGCCAGAGCAGTACAAAAACCTCACATGTGACCCCATTTTAGAAAGAAGACACCCCAAGGTATTCCGTGAGGGGTATGGTGAGTTCATGCAAAATTTTATTTTTTGTCACAAGTTAGTGGAATATGAAACTGTAAAAAAAAAAAAAAATATCAATTTGCGCTAACTTGTGCCAAATTTTTTTTTTTCTGTGAACTCGCCATACCCCTCACAGAATACCTTGGGGTGTCTTCTTTCCACAATGGGGTCACTTGTGGGGTTTTTATACTGTCCTGGCATTTTAGGGGCCCTAAAGCGTGAGAATCCAAATGCGTAAAAATGGCCTGTGAAATCCTGAAGGTACTTATTGGTTTTAGGACCCCTTTGCGCATCTTGGCTGCAAAAAAGTGTCACACATGTGGTATCGCCGTACTCAGGAGAAGTAGGGCAATGTGTTTTGGGGTGTATTTTTACATATACCCATACTGTGTGTGAGAAATATCGCTGTAAATGACAACTTTTTACATTTTTTTATTCAAAGTTGTCAATTTACAGAGATATTTCTCTCACCCAGCATGGTATATGTAAAATACACCCCAAGCTACCTTACTTCTCCTGAGTATGGCGATACTACATGAGTGACTTTTTTGCAGCCTGAGTGCACAAGGGCCCAAATTCCAGCGAGTACCTTTAGCTTTTACATGGCTGCTCACAATTTAGCCCCACCCAAAATGCCAGAACAGTACAAACACCCCACAAATGACCCCATTTTGGAAAGAAGACACCCCAAGGTATTCGCTGAGGGGCATAGTGAGTCCATGAAAAATTTAACTTTTTGTCAAAAGTTAGCAGAAGGGGAGACTTTATGAGAAAAAGCAATAAAAAATCAATTTCCGCTAACTTGTGCCAAAAATAAATCTTCTATGAACTCGCCATGCCCCTCACAGAATACCTTGGGGTGTCTTCTTTCCAAAATGGGGTCACATGTGGGGTATTTATACTGCCCTGGCAATTTAGGGGCCCTAAAGCGTGAGAAGAAAAATACGTAAAAATGCCCTCCTAAAAGGTACTCATTGGTTTTAGGGCCCCTTTGCGCATCTTGGCTGCAAAAAGTGTCACTCATGTGGTATCGCCGTACTCAGGAGAAGTAGGGCAATGTGTTTTGGGGTGTATTTTTACATATACCCATGCTGGGTGAGAGAAATATCTCTGTAAATTGACAACTTTGAATAAAAAATGTAAAAGTTGTCGTTTACAGTGATATTTCTCACACACAGTATGGGTATATGTAAAATACACCTAAAAGCACATTGCCCTACTTCTCCTGAGTACTGGCGATACCACATGAGTGACACTTTGCAGCCAGATGCGCTAAAGCCAATGAGTACCTTTAGGATTTCACAGGCCATTTTTACGCATTTGGATTCTCACGGCTTTAGAGACTCCTAAATGCCAGGTCAGTATAAATACCCCACATGTGACCCATTTTGAAAGAAGACACCCAAGGTATTCCGTGAGGGGCATGGCGAGTTCACAGAATTTTATTTTTGGCACAAGTTAGCGGAAATTGATATATATATATTTTTTTAATTTAGTTTTTACAAAGTCTCATATTCCACTAACTTGTGACAAAAATAAAATTTTACATGAACTCACCATACCCCTCACAGAATACCTTGGGGTGTCTTCTTTCTAAAATGGGGTCACATGTGAGGTGTTTGTACTGTCCTGGCATTTTAGGGGCCCCTAAAGCGTCAGAATCCAAATGCGTAAAAATGGCCTGTGAAATCCTAAAGGTACTCATTGGTTTTAGGGCCCTTTGCGCACTCAGGCTGCAAAAAGTGGCACACATGTGGTATCGCCGTACTCAGGAGAAGTAGGGCAATGTGTTTTGGGGTGTATTTTTATATACACCCATACTTTGTGTGAAAAATATCTCTGTAAACGACAACTTTTAAAAAAATTTATACAAAGTTGACAATTTACAGAGATATTTCTCTCACCCAACATGGGTATATGTAAAAATACACCCCAAAACACATTGCCCTACTTCTCCTGAGTACGGCGATACCACATAAGTGACACTTTTTGCAGCCTGGATGTGCAAGGCCCAAATTCAACGAGTACCTTTAGGTTTTACATGGTGGCTCACAATTTAGCCCCGCCCAAAATGCCAGAACAGTAAACACACCCCACAAATGACCCCATTTCGGAAAGTAGACACCCCGAGGTATTCACTGAGGGGCATAGTGAGTCCGTCTGAGATTTTATTTTTTTTTCCCAGAAGTTAGCAGAAATTGAAACTTTTTTTTTTTCTCAGAAAGTGTCATTTTCCGCTAACTTGTGAAAAAAAATTAAATGATACATGAACTCACTATGCCCCTCCGTGAATACTTTGGGGTGTCTTCTTTCTAAAATGGTGTCATTTGGGGGGTATTTATACTTTCCTGGCATTCTAGCACCTGAAGAAACATGACAGGTGCTCAGAAAGTCAGAGCTGCTTCAAAATGCCGAAATTCACTTTTTTGCACCATAGTTTGTAAACTCTATAACTTTTACCCAAACCAATAAATATACACTTATTGGACTTTTTTATATCAAAAACATGTAGAACAATAAATTTAGAGAAAAATTTATATAGAAATGTAGTCTTTTTTGAAAAATTTTACAACAGAAAGTGAAAAATGTAATTTTTTTGCAAAAATGTCGTTAAATTTGTATTAATGGCAAAAAAAGTAAAAATGTCAGCAGCAATGAAATACCACCAAATGAAAGCTCTATTAGTGAGAAGAAAAGGAGGTAAAATTCATTTTGGTGGTAAGTTGCATAACGGAGCAATAAACGGTAAAAGTAGTGTAGTGCGGAATTGTAAAAAGTGGCCTGGTCATTAAGGGGGTTTAAGCTAGGGGGGCTGAAGTGGTTAAAAGCAAAAAATTGAAATTATGAAAGTTGTGAATTTTTTTATTTTCTTTTGTAAATTTGGTATTTTTTTTATAATAAAAATGAAATATTTTGACTCAAATTTACCACTGTCATGAAGTACAATATGTGATGAGAAAACATTCTTTGAGTGGCTTGGATAAGTAAAAGCATTCCAAAGTTATTACCACATAAAGTGACACATGTCAGATTTGCAAAATTAGGCCTGGTCAGGAAGGGGGTAAATGGCCCGGTCTGGAAGTGGTTAATCTGTACACCCTGACAATGTTTCTTAATATATTCTGTAGGTGATTTCCTGTTTTGTGCATATAGTGGTTTCTACCTTGCCAGACAGAGGCTGTTATGGTGCAGAAGCTTCACATTTGGATGCCCCAGTTACAGTGATGTGTAAATGTCCACTGGCCAAAATATATTTTTAAAGTATCAAAATATATAATAAAATACAAGTGAGAATAAAATAAAAAACACTCCTCACCTGCCGAAACGGTTGCTCCTTTCAAGTTGAACAAACAAAACCATCAAAATGAACAAACAGGGAACCAATTTTAACCATTTTTTTGTGTTAATTTGCATATTTAAAGATTAAGCAGCTTGATTTTGAAATAAAACAACTTTCTTCCCCAAAGAAAACGAAAATAAATGAAAAAAAATCTCTAGAAACATATTAATAAAGAGCCATGTGTCATGTAAAAATAAGTTTTAAAAATCAGGTGGGTTGAACAAAAAATAAAAATTAAGTTTGGAGCATTAGGCCACCACGTGTATGTCATTTACTGTTTCAGCCCAGGAGGATTTTTAATTTTTGCGTTTTCGTTTTTCACCTTTTTTATTTTTCCATTCACATAGCCGTAAAGTTGCACTTTCCAGTTCTACCATTTAATATTGTACATAAAGTAGTGGGAAACTGGGAAATCCAAATAGGGTAAAATAGGAATTACAACAATTTTTTGGGTTTTGTTTTTATGCCATTCCCTATATGGTAAAACTGACCTGTTATTTCATTCTTCTGGTCAGTATGATTAGGTTAATACCACATATGTACCACAGGGGCGGATTAGCCGTAGAACTTATAAGAAAATTTCCTGGTGGGCCAATGTCCAGGGGGCCGCCTGGGCCCTCCTCGCGGCCGGCAAGTGGAAGTTTTGGGAATGTATTTTGTGCTGCTGGCAGTATTAGTTATTGGTATTATTTCTAGGTCCACTTTAAGTTCCCAGTCTGCCCCGTATGTATAATTTTCTTGCATTCTAATGCTGAAAAAAAAATCTTCTCATCGCCATATTCTGACCCCTATGACTGTTTTTTTTTAGTTCTGTGTATGGAGCTGTGTAAGGGCTCTTTTTCATTGATACTATTCTGGTATGTGTAAGACTATTTAATCACTTGTTATTAAATATTTTTGTGGGAATTTGAAGAGACCAAAATACAGCAAATCAGCCATTTTGACTTTTTTTCTGTTTCGCCGTTTGTCAAATGGGAAAAATAATTTTTCTATTTTAATACTACGGGTGTTTTCGCATGTGGCAATATCCATCATGTGTGATTTTTTTTTTTATGGTTTACATTTTTTCTTTATTTACATTTTGGGGAATTTTTACATATTTTTTTTTTTACACTATTTAATAGTTCCCATAGGGAACTATAACAAGCAATCAATAGATTGCTTCTCTCATACACTCAATGTATTATCATTAGAAAATATTACTGTGTGCCTATGGAGCCCTGCTACAAGCAGATGCTTCATAGGAACAAATGTGCAGCAGCCTCATTTCATTGTGGAGGACTGAAGCTGCCGCACGATCCATCTGGCTTCCCTGATCCTCACCAGGGGGAGCCGGAGAAGGCTCTGGAAACACATGGGTTAAAAGTCTGCATTCGGCATTACCGCCAGCCGTGGACTTTAGCTGTGAGTGTCTGCTGTATGAAACATGTTTAGCCACCTCAGGACCGCCTAACGCACGGATGCGTCCGTCAGTCCTGTTGCTCTGGCTGGACGCATCCGTGCGTCATCTCGCGAGACGCGAGATTTGCTGTGAACGCGCAATGAGTTTTGGGGTGTATTTTTATATATACCCATACTTTGTGTGAGAAATATCGCTGTAAACGACAACTTTTAAAATTTTTTTATACAAAGTTGTCAATTAGATATTTCTCTCACCCAACATGAGTATATGTAAAAATACACCCCAAAACTCATTGCCCTACTTCTCCTGAGTACGGCGATACCACATAAGTGACACTTTTTTGCAGCCAAGATGCGCAAAGGGGCCCTAATTCCAATGAGTACCTTTAGGATTTCACAGGGCATTTTTACGCATTTGGATTCTCACGCTTTAGGGCCCCTAAAATGCCAGGGCAGTATAAATACCGCACAAGTGACCCCATTTTGGAAAGAAGACACCCCAAGGTATTCCGTGAGGGGTATGGCGAGTTCATAGAAGAGTTTTTTTTTGGCACAAGTTAGCGGAAATTGATATTTTAAGTCTCATATTCCACTAACTTGTGACAAAAAATAAAATTTTACATGAACTCACCATACCCCTCACAGAATACCTTGGGGTGTCTTCTTTCTGAAATGGGGACACTTGTGGGGTATTTATACTGCCCTGGCATTTTAGGGGCCCCTAAAGCGTGAGAAGAAGTCTGGAATCTAAATGCGTAAAAATGTCCTGTGAAATCCTAAAGGTACTCATTGGAATTAGGGCCCCTTTGCGCATCTTGGCTGCAAAAAAGTGTCACACATGTGGTATCGCCGTACTCAGGAGAAGAAGGGCAATGTGTTTTGGGGTGTATTTTTACATATACCCCTGCTGGGTGTGAGAAATATCTCTGTAAATGACAACTTTTTAAATTTTTTTATACAAAGTTGTCAGTTTAAAGAGATATTTCTCTCACCCAACATGGGTATATGTAAAAATACACCTCAAAACACATTGCCCTACTTCTCCTGAGTACAGCGATACCACATGTGTGACACTTTTTTGCAGCCTGGGTGCGCAAAGGGGCCCAAATTCCAACGAGTACCTTTAGGTTTTACATGGCTGCTCACAATTTAGCACCGACCAAAATGCCAGAACAGTAAACACACCCCACATGTGACCCCATTTCGGAAAGTAGACACCCCAAGGTATTCACTGAGGGGCATAGTGAGTCCGTGGGAGATTTTTTATTTTTTTTGCCAGAAGTTAGCAGAAATGGAAACTTTATTATTATTTTTTCCTCAGAAAGTGTCATTTTCCGCTAACTTGTGAAAAAAATGAAATGATACATGAACTCACCATGCCCCTCCGCGAATACTTTGGGGTGTCTTCTTTCTAAAATGGTGTCATTTGGGGGTATTTATACTATCCTGACATTCTAGCACCTGAAGAAACATGACAGGCGCTCAGAAAGTCAGAGCTGCTTCAAAATGCCGAAATTCACTTTTTGCACCATAGTTTGTAAACGCTATAACTTTTACCCAAACCAATAAATATACACTTATTGGATTTTTTTTTTATCAAAGACATGTAGAGCAATAAATTTTGCGAAAAATTTATATAGAAATGTATTATTTTTTTTTTAATTTTACAACAGAAAGTGAAAAATGTCATTTTGTTGCAAAAATTTCGGTCATTTTTGATTAATAGCAAAAAAAGTTAAAATGTCAGCAGCAATGAAATACCACCAAATGAAAGCTCTATTAGTGAGAAGAAAAGGAGGTAAAATTCATTTGGGTGGTAAGTTGTATGACGGAGCAATAAACGGTGAAAGTAGTGTAGTGCAGAATTGTAAAAAGTGGTCTGGTCATTAAGGGGGTTTAAGCTAGGGGGGCTGAGGTGGTTAGAGTCCCGGCCAGCGCCGTATATATATGGCACTGATCTGGCAGGGTTACAAGGGGTTTTCCATTATTTTGATCCTGATGGCCTATTGTCAGTATAGGCCATAGGTATCAGATTGGTAGGGCAGACGAGTGTCACACCCCCACCATTCTGGTCCATTTAGCCGGTCTGCAGTAGCTCTGGCACCAGAACTCCACAGCTCCATCCATTGTGCTGTAGACAGAGGCGGTGACTAATCACTTCAATTGGAGCAGCTCCGACATAACCGGATCCATCCACTACACTTCTAGACAGCTACTGCAGAATATCTGATCAGCGGCGAGCAGAGTGTCAGACCCATGGCAATCTGATGAGGATAGGCCATAAATATCAAGATACTGGAAAACCATTATAAAGAGATTGTGCAGCCGTTTACAAGTGATATCCTTTTCTCAGGATAAGCCATGGATAACTGATTGGTGGGGTCTGACACCTTGTATTCCGCCATTCAGCTGTTCTGCAGGATCTTCAGCCTAGAGGTTTGTACCAGAACTACAGATCTCTGCTCACTATGTAGAGGACGGGGACAGTTATTGCATCACTTTATCCTATTCAACCATCTCCAGTCACTACAGAATGAATTGAGTTATGTAGTTCAGGTCCTAGAGCTACACTAGAACCCCAACTGAGCAGATAGTGATGGCCTATCCTGACAATCGACAAATCGCTGGTAAAATGCTGGAAAACCCCTTTAAAATTCAATGTTGAGAATTAACTGCAAGAAGCAGAAAAACAAATAAGAAGTATGGAGATATAGAAGTGTTCAAATTTAGGGAATATAAATGTTATTTGAGAAGCATAACTGTGTGTGATCGCCCCTCTATTCCGAGGTGATATAATTAAAACCACGGCCTCCTCACAGCTTAACCCCTTAAGGACACGGCCCTATTTCACCTTAAGGACCAGGCCATTTTTTCAAAATCTGACCATTGTCACTTTATGTGGTGATAACTTTAAAACGCTTTTTCTTATCCAGGCTGCTTATCCAGGAGATTGTTTTTTCGCCACATATTGTACTTCATGACACTGGTAAAATGAAGTCGAAAAATTTCATTTTTATTTATAAAAAAATACCAAGTTTACCAAAAATTTTGAAAAATTGGCAATTTTCCAAGTTTCAATTACTCTACTTCTATAATACATAGTAATACTGCCAAAAAAAGTTATTGATTTACATTCCCCATATGTCTACTTCATGTATCGATCATTTTGGGAATGCTATTTTATTTTTTGGGGACGTTACAAGGCTTAGAAGTTTAGAAGCAAATCTTGAAATTTTTCAGAAATTTTCAAAAACCCACTTTTTAGGGACCAGTTCAGGTCTGAAGTCACTTTGTGAGGCTTACATAATAAAACCACCCAAAAATGACCCCATTCTAGAAACTACACCCCTCAAGGTATTCAAAACTAATTTTACAAACGTCATTAACCCTTTAGGTTTTCCACAAGAGTTAATGGCAAATGGAGATAAAATTTCAGAATTTCAATTTTTTGTAAAATTTTCCATTTTAATCCATTTTTTCCAGTAACAAAGCAAGGGTTAATAGCCAAACAAAACATAATATTTATTCCCCCGATTCTGCAGTTTACACGAACACCAAATATGTGGTCGTAAACTGCTGTATGGCCAAACTGCAGGGCGCAGAAGGAAAGGAACGCCATATTTTTTTTGGAAGGCGGATTTTGCTGGACTGGATTTTTGACACCATGTCCCATTTGAAGCCCCCCTGATGCACCCCTAGAGTATAAACTCCACAAAAGTGACTCCATCTAAGAAACTACGCCCCTCAAGGTATTCAAAACCAGTTTTACAAACTTTGTTAACCCTTTAGGTGTTCCACAAGAGTTATTGGCAAATGGAGATGAAATTTCCGAATTTCTATTTTTTGTTACCTTGTCTCAAAAAAAGTGTAATATAGAGCAACCAAAAATCATATTTACCCTAGAATAGTACCAACAAAACTGACACCTTATCCCGTAGTTTCCAAAATGGGGTCACTTTTTTGGAGTTTCTACTGTAGGGGTGCATCAGGGGGCTTCAAATGGGACATAGTGTCAAAAACCAGTCCAGCAAAATCTGCCTTCCAAAAACCATATGGCGTTCCTTTCCTTCTGTGCCCTGCCGTTTGGCCATACAGCAGTTTACGACCACATATGGGGTGTTTGTGCAAACAAGAGAATCAGGGCAATAAATATTGAGTTTTGTTTGGCTGTTAACCCTTGCTTTGTTACTGGAAAAATGGATTAAAAAGGAAAATTTGCAAAAAAATAGATGTTTTGGGACTGTTTTTATTTTTTGTTATTTACCTAGTTGAACTGACAGGTTAGATTGTGTGCTATTTCTATAGAGCAGGTTGTTACGGACGCGACAATACCAAATATGACTACTTTTGGGGTTTTTTGTTTCAGTTTTACATAATAAAATTTTTGAAAAAATCTTTTTAGTGTCTTCACATTCTGAAAGCCATAGTTTTATTTTATTTTTTTGGGCGACTGTCTTATGTAGGGGCTCATTTTTTGCGGGATGAGATGGCGGTTTGATTGGCACTATCTTGGGGTGCATATGACATTTTGGTCGCTTGCTATTACACTTTTTGTGATGTAAGGTGACAAAAATGGCTTTTGACACCGTATTTTTTTTTTTTTTTTTTGCTGTGTTCAGCTGAGGGGTTAGATCATGTGTTATTTTTATAGATCAGGTTGTGACAGACGCGACGATACATAATATGTATACTTTTTATTTATTTATATAAGTTTTACACAATAATATAATTTTTTAAAACAAAAAAAAAATCATGTTTTAGTGTCTCCATAGTTTGAGAGCCATATTTTTTTTTTTTTGGGCGATTGTGCTATGTAGGGGCTCATTTTTTGCGAGATGAGATGGCGGTTCGAATGGTACTATCTTGGGGTGCATATGACTTTTTGATCGCTTACTATTGAACTTTTTGTGATGTAAGGTGACAAAAAAATGGCTTGTTTGACTACGTTTTTATTTTTTATGTTTACGGCGTTCATCTGAGGGGTTAGGTCATGTTAAATTTATATAGAGCAGGTCCTTACGGACGCGGCGATACATAATATGTATACCTTTTTTTATTTATTTTGGTTTTACACAATAATATCCTTTTTGAATAAAAAAAAAAACATGTTTTAGTATCTCCATAGTCTGAGAGCCATATATTTTTCAGTTTTTAGGCAATTGTCTCAGGTTGGGTATCATTTTTGCGGGATGAGGTGACGGTTAGATTGGCACTATTTGGGGGTCATATGACTTTTTGATCGCTTGCTATTACACTTTTTGTGATGTAAGGTGGCAAAAAATGGCTTTTGACAGTTTTTATTAATTTTTTACAGTGTTTACTTGAGGGGTTAGGTCATGTGATATTTTTATAGAGCAGATTCTTACGGACGTGGAGATACCCAATATGTCTACTTTTTAATTTTTTTACATTTAACACTAAAAGCATTTTTGAAACAAAAAAATCATGTTTTAGTCTGAGAGGCATAGTTTTTTTATTTTTTTGGCTAATTGTTTTAGTTAGGGGCTCATTTTTTGTGGGATGAGATGGCGGTTTGATTGGTACTATTTTGGGAGGCAAACGCCTTTTTGATCGCTTTGTATTACACTTTTAGTGATGTAAGGCTTATTTACACAATTTTTTTTTTAATGGCGTTAACCTGAGGAGTTCAGTCATGTGATATTTTTATAGAGCAGGTTTTTACGGACGCGGCGATACCTAATATGTGTAGTGTATTTTATTTTTTTTTTTTTTTATTCAGTGATATGTGTTTTTTTCATTTTTACTTTTTTTTCCACATTTTTACATTTTTTTTTTGACCCAGACCCACTTGGTTCTGAAAAATCCAATGGATCTGGTGTCCGTATAATACAGTACAGTACACTATATAGTGCATTGTGCTGTATTTTGTACTTTACAAAGTCTGAATAGACCTTTACCAGGTCTATTCAGACTTTCAGCACCATGGAGACAGGACGCTTCTGAAAGCGTCCTGTCTCCATGGCAACCATCACCCGCTGCCAGAACTGAGCAAGGGGTGATGGGGAGGGAGTGGAGCTCCCTCCCTCTGTGATCCCATCCTGTTGGGGGGCTGCAAAGGCACAGCAGCCCCCCGATGGGAGCGGGAGGGAGCTCCCTCCCTGTTAACCCTTTCATACCGCGGTCCGTACGGACCGCGGTATAGAAGGGGTTAAACGGCTGGCATCTGATCAAGCACAGATGCCAGCCGTTTCTATCAGAGTGTCAGCAATGTGCTGACACTCTAGTGATCCACTAGACATTGGGATGACACTGCAGGTTGGCAGGCGGTGGATCGCATATCGCGGGTCACAGCCGCACCCCCCTGCGCATTGCCACACGGTACGCCTGCTGCAATGATTTCAGCAGGTACCTTGTTCCGATCACTGCCAGCTGAGCAGCAGTGATCGGAACAACTCATGACGTACCGGTACATCATGGGTCCTTAAGGACTTGGGAAACATGCCGTACCGGTACGTCATGTGTCCTAAAGGGGTTAACAAACATGGCCTCCTATGTATATTATATTGCAGCTATGCTTGATATTGCAGCACAGGCCTCTTCACTAGAATGGGGCTGAGCTGTGTCTAGGCCTTGTCACCAATGCGTGCGCCATCACATGGCCTAGGAAGAGACCATAGCCCTCGGAGAGTGCTGCATCCTCTTCATACATCTGATCATGGGGGTGCAGGAGTCAGAACCCCACCGATATCATACTCATGACCTACCGTGTGGATAGGCCAATATCAAAATCCCAGAGAAACATGGGATCAAAATGCTCATGACACCTGCAATGAATACCTCAGAGGATGTGATTTTCAAAATTCATTTCTAGAGGGTTTCTATTTTCATTATGCTGAAAAAAACCTTTGTAAACTTTGCTTCCTGCAGGAAAAAAAAGAAATGTTTAATTAATGCTAAAATTGTAAGTCTTCTAAATTTCTCAAAAATGTAAATGCTTTTTTTCTAAAGTGTGGCTACAAAAAAGTAAGCACATAGAGATGTATTCTTGATAAAGATGTTGAACAATCTATAAAAATATATACAGGTATGTACATGCCGCATTTTTAATAAATATTGTCAATTTGTATCTTCGGACAGATCAAAAGAATGGAAAAATAAGCAGTGATATGAACACAGCCTTACTGCTGACACTGTCCACATGGTCATGAGGCATACATTACGCATTCCATCTGCATCCAGCAGTGCCAAATCCGTTGAGTTCTCTGCTGGAATCACGCAGGGATGAAAGTAGACTAATATAGCACCACATACCTCGTACATCCAGTGATGTCTCCTCTGATGTAGATATTCTCATTCCTCATCTTCTCTATTCAGACCAGACCGCCATGATGATTTCTTTCAGCAATCTCTTGTCTCTGGAGAGTTTGACAGACATCTTAGTTTCCTAGTTTTCCATCATCCTCCTACCTTCTGAACACCCCGTCCTGCCACCCCCAATACTGTGCCTGCTGTGTTCCCCTTTACTATAGCGCAGAGACAGATAAACCCCCTGAGAATATGAGTACCACACACATAGTACTCTTTAAATAATTATTGTAACAAAGTGCTGTAACAAATAGCTTTGCCCAGCAAATAGTGTCCCTGACATTAATAGTGTTAACATAATGTCCCCCAAACTAATGTTGCTAAGCTGATACTGTGACAGGGTGCCCCCACAGTACTAGTGCCGCCAAATGTCCCACCAATAGAAATAATTATCTGTCAGAGTATACTTAGTAGTACTAGTGCGCCCAACAGTAATAATGTCCCCATTGTGCCCCAGACATAATAATGTTCCTATAGTAATCATTAGAATAGTACAGTATTAGAATGTATTGGCTCCGATGAGCCAAAGTTATTACTTCACAAAATCTCGTAAGACTTTGCGTAATAAGTTCATAAATTGATTTCTACAGTAAAAAAAAAACATTTCCCAAACTCTGGTTCGGTTCCAAGTGGTACGTACAGTATTGAAATGAAGTTTTATGCGAATCTACTTCGGATATTTCATCTGAAGTCAATTCGCTCATCCCTAGTATTCATGATTTCTATAGTCTCCCAGTCTGTAATAAAGCTCACCATAATGCTCCCAGTAGTAATAATTCTCTTTATAATATGTGACAGTAGAAAAATGTCCCTTACAATGTGAGCCAGTACAAAAGGTACCCCTTATAATGTGCGCCAGTACAAAAGTACCCCTTATAATGTGCGCCAGTACAAAAAGTACCCCTTATAATATGCGCCAGTACAAACAGTACCCCTTATAATGTGCGCCAGTACAAACAGTACCCCTTATAATGTGCACCATTACAAAAAGTACCCCTTATAATGTGCGCCATTACAAAAAGTACCCCTCATAATGTGCGCCAGTACAAAAAGTACCCCTTATAATGTGCGCCAGTACAAAAAAGCCCTATTGTGTGGCAGTAAAAAAATTACCTCCTCTTGGTGCCTCTAGTACAGCCAATGTCCCCATAGTGGACCCCATAATGTGTGCTAGTATAAAATACTCCTACAGTGAGGAACAGAAGTATTTGAACACCCTGCGATTTTGCAAGTTCTCCCACTTAGAAATCATGGAGGGGTCTGAAATTCACATTGTAGGTACATTCCCACTGTGAGAGACAGAATAAAAATAAAAAAAATCAAGAAAATCACATTGGATGATTTTTAAACAATGTTTTTGTCTTGCACTGCTGCACATAAGTATTTGAGCACTTGGCAATTAGCAACAATTCTGGCTCTCAAAGACCTGTTACTGTGCCTTTAAAGAGTCCACCTCTGGAAAGGGCTACAGGGCAATTGCCAAGCAGCTTGGTGAAAATAGATGTTAGAAAATGGAAGAGGCTAAAGACGACTGTCAGTCTCCCTCGGACTGGGGCTCCATGCAAGATCTCACCTCGTGGGGTATCACTGATGATAAGAAAGGTGAGGAATTAGCCCAGAACTACAAGGGAGGAGCTGGTCAATGACATGAAGAGAGCTGGGACCACAGTCTCAACGGTCACTGTCGGTAGAACACTACGCCGTCATGGTTTCAAATCATGCATTGCACGGAAGGTTCCCCTGCTGAAGTCATCACATGTCCAGGCCCGTCTGAAGTTTGCCAATGACCATCTGGATGATCCAGAGGAGGTATGGGAGAAAGTCATGTGGTCAGATCAGACCAAAGTAGAACCTTTTGGTCTAAACTTCACTCGTCGTGTTTGGAGGAAAAAGAAGGATGAGTTGCATCCCAAGAACACCATCCCTACTGTGAAGCATGGGGGTGGCAACATCATGCTTTGGGGGGCTTTTCTGCAAAGCGGACAGGACGACTGCACTGTATTAAGGAGAGGATAAATGGGGCCATTTATTGTGAGATTTTGAGCAACAACCTCCTTCCCTCAGTCAGAGCATTGAAGATGGATCTTCCAACATGACAACGACCCGAAGCACACAGCCAGAATAACCGAGGAGTGGCTCCGTAAGAAGCATATCAAGGTTTTGGAGTGGCCTAGCCAGTCTCCAGACCTAAATCCAATAGAACATCTTTGGAGGGAGCTGAAGCTCTGTGTTGCTTAGCGACAGCCCCGATCTGTGTGGAGGAGTGGGCCAAAATCCCTGCTGCAGAGTGTGCAAACCTGGTTAAGAAATATATTAAACGTTTGACCTCTGTAACTGCAAACAAAGGCTTCTGTACCAAATATTAACACTGATCTTCTCAAATACTTACCATTCCGGTGGCCACGGGATCAGCATGATGACCTAGTAAGTCAAAGTACGGGAAGTCCCATTCCACTATTACAAACTATTGCGTCATATGTCAGGGAGGCGATGAGGCACATTTTGAGGTAGGGAAGTTGCATATTCCTGATTAGAGATGAGCGAACTTCTATTTTTAGTTCGGCGTCCAAAGTTCGGGTTATCGTAGCATCCCGTTATGGATTCCGCTACCGCGGAGCATAACGGCATTTGGAATCCATAAGGGCTGCTTCATTGAACCCGAACCTTGGACAACCCTAAGGACCTGTGGTGACGTCACCGTCATGTGATCAGTACTGGATCACCTCTTATCCAATCCAGTGCTGAGCCACGCCCCCTGCACTGATCACATGATGGTGACGTCACCCCAGGTCCTTAGGGTTGTCCAAGGTTCGGGTTCAAAGAAGCACCCCTTATGGATTCCAAATGACATTATGGTCCGTGGTGGTGGAATCCATAACGGGATGCTACGATAGCCCGAACCCGAACTTGGGACGCCGAACTAAAAATAGAAGTTCGCTCAACTCTATTCCTGATATTCCGGGGCAGAGCAATCCAGAGAGTAGGTGCAGCTTATGAAAACACTTAAAAACGAAAGTGAGAGGTAGGAATTATGGAGGATGTTAGTCTTAGATCACTGGCAGAACGGAGAGCAGAAGTAGGGTGGTAGATGGAAATGAGGGAGGAGATGTATGGAGGTGCAGCACTGTGGAGAGCTTTGTGGGTGAGGGTGAGAAGCTTGAACTGTATTCTGTGGTGGATGGGGAACCATTATAGTGACTAGCACAGGCTAGAAGAATCAGTGTAGCGGGTAGACAGATAGAGGAGCCTAGCTACAGCATTTGGGACAGACTGAAGAGGGAGAGTTTAGTAAGAGGAAGACCAATTACAGTATACAAGAAGAGAGTGAATCAAGGCAACAACAGAGTTTTGGCCGCTTCCACCAGATTCAGGAGATGTTCTAGAGGTGTAGACAAGAAAGTATGCAAGAAATATCGTATAGATGATGGTACTGAAAACCAAATTTACTGATATTCTGTCCAATTGAGGTTGTGTAAAGAGAGGAGAGTAGAGGACCTAGGAGCAAACCATGAGGAACTCCAACACTGAGAGGGAGATAAGAAGAAGTAGAACCAATGAATGATAGACTAAAGGAGCGACCAGAGAGAGGAAGAGAACCAGGAGAGAGGAGTGTCCTGAGTAGAGGAGATGTTCCAGGAGTTTAGAGATAAAGGGGAGGTTAGAAAAAGGTCAGTAGTGAGCAGCACAGGTCGGAGGGACTGAAGGTGTGAGGGGATATGATAGGTGTGAGGGGACAGGTGGTGGGTCGAGAAGAAGAGAGAAGCCTGAAAGACTTCATCAGTTATAGGCTCAAAAGAGGAGAGAGAGCATGTGGAAGTGCGGGAGGGAAGAGGATCGAAACTGTTTGGGGACTTGGAGATTCCTGCCAGATATAACCGATCTTGTCTGTGGCCAGATCATCAGCGCAGGTCATGTCTTCTCTTCATGATGCAGATGCAGCCGCTGTCTTCTAGAACACCACAAGCTCTCACCCTACGTCTCACACAGAGCAGAACCAACAAATCCATCCCCAGCCCCGACACAAACAGAAAAGCTGAGGCTTCAGAGTCCAGAACGAAGCCGGAAGAAATCCCACCCAAAGAAGACTTCATGACCTACAGAGAAGCAGCTTCATGTCGGCTCTCACCTCCTCACAGCAGGACTTCTTCACTTCTATTACTCCTCTCTGTCCCACAACTACAAATAATTACTTCATCCCTTTACCTCCCCCCTGTACCCCGTCTGACCCCCTCATCTCAGCTGAGGACTAGGCCTCTTATCTCTAAACCATCGGCAGCGTTAGATGAAGCTCGGAGCCGCCGTCCTCTCAGCCGCTCTACGTTACTACTCGCTGCTCTTCCCACATCACCTGCTTTACCGCTGTCACTGAGGACGACCTTCCCGCCTTCTCTCCATCCCCCGTCACACTAATCACCGCGTTACCTCTCCGAGCCTGTCCTGCCTCCGATCACAATCTGTCCGACATTTCCGCGGTTCTCCAGCGTCGCCGGATGCGTTTTCTAATCTCCGAAGACTAAAATCTCATCTTTGAAATTCAGCCAGTGACACAAGACTGAGACAAGGGAACTTATCTCCTGTCCACTGATTGTGGGGGTCCATTTACCTGGGGCTCCTGCCAGTCATGAGAACGGGGCCCATGTTCCCCCATTGGAATGGAGCAGCAGTCAAGCTCAAATCAACTACAAAAGAAATCCCCAGCGATAAGACACAGCGCGGCCATTTATGTGCTAAAACTAGAAATAACATTAGACAATTAATTTTACTTTACCCCCCTAAGTTAGAGTTACCCCTAAACATCTCCTGAGCACACACCGAGCCCCGATACCAGCAGATTACATCGCCGGCTCTGCTACATGGACATGACAAAGACTCAGCTGTAGTAACTGAACATTACACATACACAGCTCTGCTGCACACACTGATACAAGTCTTCAGAGGCATATTACACATAAACAGCTTGGTTGTATACAAATACAGCTCAACTACACAGACATTACACACATACAGCTCATCTACATAAACATTACAGCTCTACAGCTCTGCTACATACAGACTGGAATTACAGGCAGTACAGCAGAGACCTGTGTACAGGGAGCAGATAATCCTGGTCATGTGATCTCCATGACTCCTCCCACACACGATCACATGGTCATATCATCACAGGTCCTGTACCTGCTCCCACAGCACAGCCTGACTCCTCCCACACACTATCACATGGTAATGACATCATCACAGGTCCTGTACCTTCTCCTGCAGCACAGCCTGGAGCCTGACTCCTCCCACACACGATCACATGGTAATGACATCATCACAGGTCCTTTACTTCCTCCTGCAGCACAGCCTGGAGCCCAACTCCTGCATGGTGGTAGGAATTAAAGCACAGGAGGCTCCATAGTGAAGGATTGTCAGAGAAGGACACGCCTGCCCCCAGGTAAGGGGAACACTCATCAGATCCACACATATAAGGCCCCACAGCCAGAAAGATACACAGCTACATCTGCCCTTAAGGCCAAGTTCACACTTCAGTTATTTGGTCAGTTACTTCCTTCAGTTATTGAGCCCAGACCAGTAGTGAAACCTACTCAGGGATAAGGTGTAATTGAAAGATCTGCACTTGTTCTGTGCTTTTCACCAACACCAGGTTTTGATTGACAATATTATATAGAATAAATATCCAGGAGATCTCAGAGACGTGGACTGGAGCAAGGGGCGTTATATAGAAGAGATATCCAGAAGATCTCAGAGACGGGGGCTGGAACGGGGCGTTATATAGAAGACATATCCAGGAGATCTCAGAGACGTGGACTGGAGCAGGGGGCGTTATATAGAAGACATATCCAGGAGATCTCAGAGACGTGGACTGGAGCAGGGGGCGTTATATAGAAGACATATCCAGGAGATCTCAGAGACATGGACTGGAGCAGGGGGCGTTATATAGAAGACATATCCAGGAGATCTCAGAGACATGGACTGGAGGAGGGGCGTATATAGAACAGTGTTTCCAGCAGTGTGCCTCCAGCTGTTGCAAAACTACAACTCCCAGCATGCCCGCACAGCCTTTGGCTGTGCGGGCATGCTGGGAGTTGTAGTTTTGCAACAGCTGGAGGCACACTGGTTGGGAAACACTGATATAGAAGACATATCCAGGAGATCTCAGAGACATGGACTGGAGCAGGGGGCGTTATATAGAAGACATATCCAGGAGATCTCAGAGAAGTGGACTGGAGCAAGGGGCGTTATATAGAAGAGATATCCAGAAGATCTCAGAGACGGGGGCTGGAACGGGGCTTATATATAGAAGACATATCCAGGAGATCTCAGAGACGTGGACTGGAGCAGGGGGCGTTATATAGAAGACATATCCAGGAGATCTCAGAGACGTGGACTGGAGCAAGGGGCGTTATATAGAAGAGATATCCAGAAGATCTCAGAGACGGGGGCTGGAACGGGGCGTTATATAGAAGACATATCCAGGAGATCTCAGAGACGTGGACTGGAGCAGGGGGTGTTATATAGAAGACATATCCAGGAGATCTCAGAGACGTGGACTGGAGCAGGGGGCGTTATATAGAAGACATATCCAGGAGATCTCAGAGACGTGGACTGGAGCAGGGGCGTTATATAGAAGACATATCCAGGAGATCTCAGAGACGTGGACTGGAGCAGGGGCGTTATATAGAAGACATATCCAGGAGATCTCAGAGACATGGACTGGAGCAGGGGCGTTATATAGAAGACATATCCAGGAGATCTCAGAGACGTGGACTGGAGCAGGGGCGTTATATAGAAGACATATCCAGGAGATCTCAGAGACGTGGACTGGAGGAAGGGGCGTTATATAGAAGACATATCCAGGAGATCTCACAGACGTGGACTGGAGGAGGGGGCGTTACATAGAAGACATATCCAGGAGATCTCAGAGACGTGGACTGGAGCAGGGGGCGTTATATAGAAGACATATCCAGGAGATCACAGAGACGTTGACTGGAGCAGGGGGCGTTATATAGAAGACATATCCAGGAGATCCCAGAGACGTGGACTGGAACAGGGGACATTATATAGAATATTTATCCAGGAGATCTCAGAGACATGAACTGGAGGAGGGGGCATTATATAGAAGACATATCCAGGAGATCTCAGAGACGTGGACTGGATCAGGGTGCGTTATATAGAAGACATATCCAGGAGATCTCAGAGACGTGGACTGGAGCAGGAGGCGTTATATAGAAGACATATCCAGGAGATCTCAGAGACGTGGACTGGAGCAGGGGGTGTTATATAGAAGACCTATCCAGGAGATCTCAGAGACGTGGACTGGAACAGGGGACGTTATATAGAAGACATATCCAGGAGATCTCACAGACGTGGACTGGAGGAGGGGGCGTTATATAGAAGACATATCCAGGAGATCTCAGAGACGTGGACTTGAGCGGGGGGCGTTATATAGAAGACATATCCAGGAGATCTCAGAGATGTGGACTGGAGCAGGGGGCGTTATATAGAAGACATATCCAGGAGATCTCAGAGATGTGGACTGGAGCAGGGGGCGTTATATAGAAGACATATCCAGGAGATCTCAGAGACATGGACTGGAACAGGGGGCGTTATATAGAAGACATATCCAGGAGATCTAAGAGACGTGGACTGGAGCAGGGGTGTTACATAGAAGACATATCCAGGAGATCTCAGGGAAGTGGACTGGAACGGGGGCGTTATATAGAAGACTTATCCAGGAGATCTCAGAGACGTGGACTTGAGGAGGGGGCGTTATATAGAAGACATATCCAGGAGATCTCAGAGATGTGGACTGGAACAGGGGGCGTTATATAGAAGACATATCCAGGAGATCTCAGAGCCATGGACTGGAACAGGGGACGTTATATAGAAGACATATCCAGGAGATCTCAGAGACGTGGACTGGAGGAGGGGATGTTACATAGAAGACATATCCAGGAGATCTCCGAGGCGTGGACTGGAGCAGGGGGCGTTATATAGAAGACATATCCAGGAGATCTCAGAGACATGGACTGGATGAGGGGGCGTTATATAGAAGTAATATCCAGGAGATCTCAGAGACGTGGACTGGAGCAGGGGGCGTTATATAGAAGACATATCCAGGAGATCTCAGAGACGTGGACTGGAGCAGGGGGCGTTATATAGAAGACATATCCAGGAGATCTCAGAGACGTGGACTGGAGGAGGGGCGTTACATAGAAGACATATCCAGGAGATCTCAGAGACGTGGACTGGAGCAGGGGGCGTTATATAGAAGACATATCCAGGAGATCTCAGAGACGTGGACTGGAGCAGGGGCGTTATATAGAAGACATATCCAGGAGATCTCAGAGACGTGGACTGGAGCAGGGGCGTTATATAGAAGACATATCCAGGAGATCTCAGAGACGTGGACTGGAGCAGGGGCGTTATATAGAAGACATATCCAGGAGATCTCAGAGACGTGGACTGGAGCAGGGGCGTTATATAGAAGACATATCCAGGAGATCTCAGAGACGTGGACTGGAGCAGGGGCGTTATATAGAAGACATATCCAGGAGATCTCAGAGACGTGGACTGGAGCAGGGGCGTTACATAGAAGACATATCCAGGAGATCTCAGAGACGTGGACTGGAGCAGGGGCGTTATATAGAAGACATATCCAGGAGATCTCAGAGACGTGGACTGGAGCAGGGGGCGTTATATAGAAGACATATCCAGGAGATCTCAGAGACGTGGACTGGAGGAGGGGCGTTATATAGAAGACATATCCAGGAGATCTCAGAGACGTGGACTGGAGCAGGGGTGTTATATAGAAGACATATCCAGGAGATCTCAGAGACATGGACTGGAGCAGGGGACGTTATATAGAAGACATATCCAGGAGATCTCAGAGACGTGGACTGGAGCAGGCGACGTTATATAGAAGACATATCCAGGAGATCTCAGAGACGTGGACTGGAGCAGGGGCGTTACATAGAAGACATATCCAGGAGATCTCAGAGACGTGGACTGGAGGAGGGGACGTTATATAGAAGACATATCCAGGAGATCTCAGAGACGTGGACTGGAGCAGGGGGTGTTATATAGAAGACATATCCAGGAGATCTCAAAGACTTGGACTGGAGGAGGGGGCGTTATATAGAAGACATATCCAGGAGATCTCAGAGACATGGACTGGAGCAGGGGGTGTTATATAGAAGACATATCCAGGAGATCTCAGAGACGTGGACTGCAGCAGGCGACGTTATATAGAAGACATATCCAGGAGATTTCAGAGACATGGACTGCAGCAGGGGACGTTATATAGAAGACATATCCAGGAGATCTCAGAGACATGGACTGCAGCAGGGGACGTTATATAGAAGACATATCCAGAAGATCTCACAGACGTGGACTGGAGGAGGGGGCGTTACATAGAAGACATATCCAGGAGATCTCAGAGACATGGACTGGAGCAGGGGGCGTTATATAGAAGACATATCCAGGAGATCTCAGAGACGTGGACTGGAGCAGGGGGCATTATATAGAAGACATATCCAGGAGATCTCAGAGACATGGACTGGATGAGGGGGCGTTATATAGAAGTAATATCCAGGAGATCTCAGAGACGTGGACTGGAGCAGGGGGCGTTATATAGAAAACGTATCCAGGAGATCTCAGAGACGTGAACTGGAGCAGGGGGCATTATATAGAAGACATATCCAGGAGATTTCAGAGACGTGGACTGGAGGAGGGGACGTTACATAGAAGACATATCCAGGAGATCTCAGAGACGTGGACTGGAGCAGGGGGCGTTATATAGAAGACATATCCAGGAGATCTCAGAGACGTGGACTGGAGCAGGGGGCGTTATATAGAAGACATATCCAGGAGATCTCAGAGACGTGGACTGGAGCAAGGGCGTTATATAGAAGACATATCCAGGAGATCTCAGAGACGTGGACTGGAGCAGGGGGCATTATATAGAAGACATATCCAGGAGATCTCAGAGACGTGGACTGGAGCAGAGGGCGTTATATAGAAGACATATCCAGGAGATCTCAGAGACGTGGACTGGAGCAGGGGGCGTTATATAGAAGACATATCCAGGAGATCTCAGAGACGTGGACTGGAGCAGGGGTGTTATATAGAAGACATATCCAGGAGATCTCAGAGATGTGGACTGGAGCAGGGGCGTTATATAGAAGACATATCCAGGAGATCTCAGAGACGTGGACTGGAGCAGGGGCGTTATATAGAAGACATATCCAGGAGATCTCAGAGACGTGGACTGGAGGAGGGGCGTTATATAGAAGACATATCCAGGAGATCTCAGAGACGTGGACTGGAGCAGGGGTGTTATATAGAAGACATATCCAGGAGATCTCAGAGACGTGGACTGGAGCAGGGGCGTTATATAGAAGACATATCCAGGAGATCTCAGAGACGTGGACTGGAGCAGGGGGCGTTATATAGAAGACATATCCAGGAGATCTCAGAGACGTGGACTGGAGCAGGGGCGTTATATAGAAGACATATCCAGGAGATCTCAGAGACGTGGACTGGAGCAGGGGACGTTATATAGAAGACATATCCAGGAGATCTCAGAGACGTGGACTGGAGCAGGGGGCGTTATATAGAAGACATATCCAGGAGATCTCAGAGACGTGGACTGGAGCAGGGGGCGTTATATAGAAGACATATCCAGGAGATCTCAGAGACGTGGACTGGAGCAGGGGGCGTTATATAGAAGACATATCCAGGAGATCTCAGAGACGTGGACTGGAGCAGGGGCGTACATAGAAGACATATCCAGGAGATCTCAGAGACGTGGACTGGAGGAGGGGCGTTATATAGAAGACATATCCAGGAGATCTCAGAGACGTGGACTGGAGCAGGGGGCGTTATATAGAAGACATATCCAGGAGATCTCAGAGACGTGGACTGGAGGAGGGGGCGTTATATAGAAGACATATCCAGGAGATCTCAGAGACGTGGACTGGAGCAGGGGCGTTATATAGAAGACATATCCAGGAGATCTCAGAGACATGGACTGCAGCAGGGGACGTTATATAGAAGACATATCCAGGAGATCTCAGAGACGTGGACTGCAGCAGGGGACGTTATATAGAAGACATATCCAGGAGATCTCAGAGACATGGACTGCAGCAGGGGACGTATATAGAAGACATATCCAGAAGATCTCAGAGACGTGGACTGGAGGAGGGGCGTTATATAGAAGACATATCCAGGAGATCTCAGAGACATGGACTGGAGCAGGGGCGTTATATAGAAGACATATCCAGGAGATCTCAGAGACGTGGACTGGAGCAGGGGGCATTATATAGAAGACATATCCAGGAGATCTCAGAGACATGGACTGGAGCAGGGGGCGTTATATAGAAGACATATCCAGGAGATCTCAGAGACGTGGACTGGAGCAGGGGGCGTTATATAGAAGACATATCCAGGAGATCTCAGAGACGTGGACTGGAGCAGGGGGCGTTATATAGAAGACATATCCAGGAAATCTCAGAGACGTGGACTGGAGGAGGGGACGTTACATAGAAGACATATCCAGGAGATCTCAGAGGCGTGGACTGGAGCAGGGGGCGTTATATAGAAGACATATCCAGGAGATCTCAGAGACGTGGACTGGAGCAGGGGGCGTTATATAGAAGACATATCCAGGAGATCTCAGAGACGTGGACTGGAACAAGGCGCGTTATATAGAAGAAATATCCAGGAGATCTCAGAGACGTGGACTGGAGCAGGGGGCATTATATAGAAGACATATCCAGGAGATTTCAGAGACGTGGACTGGAGCGGAGGGCGTTATATAGAAGACATATCCAGGAGATCTCAGAGATGTGGACTGGAGCAGGGGGCGTTATATAGAAGACATATCCAGGAGATCTCAGAGACGTGGACTGGAGCAGGGGTGTTGCATAGAAGACATATCCAGGAGATCTCAGAGATGTGGACTGGAGCAGGGGGCGTTACATAGAAGACATATCCAGGAGATCTCAGAGACGTGGACTGGAGCAGGGGGCGTTATATAGAAGACATATCCAGGAGATCTCAAAGACTTGGACTGGAGGAGGGGGCGTTATATAGAAGACATATCCAGGAGATCTCAGAGACGTGGACTGGAGCAGGGGGTGTTATATAGAAGACATATCCAGGAGATCTCAGAGACATGGACTGCAGCAGGCGACGTTATATAGAAGACATATCCAGGAGATCTCAGAGACATGGACTGCAGCAGGCGACGTTATATAGAAGACATATCCAGAAGATCTCACCGACGTGGACTGGAGGAGGGGGCGTTACATAGAAGACATATCCAGGAGATCTCAGAGACGTGGACTGGAGGAGGGGACGTTATATAGAAGACATATCCAGGAGATCTCAGAGACGTGGACTGGAGGAGGGGATGTTATATAGAAGACATATCCAGGAGATCTCAAAGACGTGGACTGGAGCAGGGGGCGTTATATAGAAGACATATCCAGGAGATCTCAGAGACATGGACTGGAGCAGGGGGTGTTATATAGAAGACATATCCAGGAGATCTCAGAGACATGGACTGCAGCAGGCGACGTTATATAGAAGACATATCCAGGAGATCTCAGAGACATGGACTGCAGCAGGGGACGTTATATAGAAGACATATCCAGGAGATCTCAGAGACATGGACTGCAGCAGGGGACGTTATATAGAAGACATATCCAGAAGATCTCACAGACGTGGACTGGAGGAGGGGACGTTATATAGAAGACATATCCAGGAGATCTCAGAGACGTAGACTGGAGCAGGGGGTGTTATATAGAAGACATATCCAGGAGATCTCAGAGACGTAGACTGGAGCAGGGGGCGTTATATAGAAGACATATCCAGGAGATCTCAGAGACGTGGACTGGAACAAGGGGCGTTATATACAGGGCTGTGGAGTCGGTAGATAAATTGTCCGACTCCGACTCCGACTCCTCAGATTTTGAAACTTCCGACTCCGACTCCGACTCCTCTGTATTTAATATGCAAATACGAAGCTGTTCCACCAAGTTCTTCTAATCTTCTCTAGCACAGAGAGGTAGTTGAGCAGAAGCTGCTGCCTTCTCCTTTGTGTGCTGATCTTCTGCTGAAGATAGAGCAGTGGGAGGATCCAGGAAGGGGCAGGGGAAGGGGCATTTATTTTAAAACATGATTTTCCTAGTAGAATCCTATAGTCATGTTTAAAATTTAAGCTAACAATCTGAGTTTACATGTTTTATAGCCTTAGCTGAATGATAGCAGTTTTTCAAATGGTTTACAGCTTCAGTCTTGAACTATTGACTATCCATTCCCTTCACTTATACAAGTGTCTCCAGTCCTTAATCAGTTATCAGTGAGAGGCTAGGATAACCATGGGTTCCCTGTAACAGCAGACCACAAGACAATGGAAAGTGTAAGTATTGCCGCTCCTTAAAGGGACACTGACAGGCTGATTTTCCAGCTAAAGATATATATCTACTGGTATTCATCAGAGAATTAGGAATAAAACTATACTAATGTTACCCCCAGTTAAGCTGTACTTGTGTTTAAAAAACATTTTAATCTGTATGCAAATTCACTATCTTTGTGCCCAATGGGGCAGCGTCTCCTGCGGCTTTGTGCCCAGCCGCGCCAAGTACAGCTTCCAGCGCTGTTCCCTCGTTATTATTCACTGCACTGGCCTTTTTTTCAGGCTAGCCGAAGCTGAATTCCTGCGCAGGCGCACGTGTAGAGTGCTGGGCAGCAGCCTCGTCTGGCTATGCTGAGGCTGTGCCAGCTTTCTCTCTTCCTCCTCGCTACCTAGTCCTGTCTAGTGCTGCCAGTACTCTACATGTGCGCCTGCCCCTTGAGCACAAAGGTAGAGAGTTTGCATATTGATTAAAACGTTTTAAAACACAAGTAAACCTCAACTGGGGGTAACAGTCGCCTAGTTCTAGTATTCCTAATCCTCTGATGAATACCAGCAGATATATCTTTAGCCGGTAAATCAGCCTGTCAGTGTCCCTTTAACTGCATAGTAAAGCATATGAAAAGCATGCTTCTTCACGGTCACTTAACGTCTTTGTTTAGCGGTAACGTGACGCACTGCATGCATTGGCCTTTATTCTTACAGTAGAGAAGTAATTAATTATAACTTTATCTGAATTGGGACATTTAAAATAGCTTTTTTTTTATTCCAATTTTTTTTAATTTCAATTTAAATCTAGTAGGAGTCGGAGTCGGTCCATTTTTTGCCGACTCCGACTCCAGGTACCCAAAATTGCCTCCGACTCCGACTCCTCGACTCCGACTCCGACTCCACAGCCCTGGTTATATAGAAGACATATCCAGGAGATCTCAGAAACGTGGACTGGAGGAGTGGGCGTTACATAGAAGACATATCCAGGAGATCTCAGAGACGTGGACTAGAGCAGGGGGCGTTATATAGAAGACATATCCAGGAGATCTCAGAGACGTGGACTGGAGCAGGGGACATTATATAGAAGACATATCCAGGAGATCTCAGAGACGTGGACTGGAACAGGGGACGTTATATAGAAGACATATCCAGGAGATCTCAGAGACGTGGACTGGAACAGGGGACGTTATATAGAAGACATATCCAGGAGATCTCAGAGACGTGGACTGGAGCGGGGGGAGTTATATAGAAGACATATCCAGGAGATCTCAGATACGTGGACTGGAGAAGGGGACGTTACATAGAAGACATATCCAGAGATCTCCGAGGCGTGGACTGGAGTAGGGGGCGTTATATAGAAGACATATCCAGGAGATTTCAGAGACGTGGACTGGAGCAGGGGGCGTTATATAGAAGACATATCCAGGAGATCTCAGAGACGTGGACTGGAGCAGTGCGCGTTATATAGAAGAAATATCCAGGAGATCTCAGAGACGTGGACTGGAACAGGATACGTTATATAGAAGACATATCCAGGAAATCTCAGAGACGTGGACTGGAGCAGGGGACGTTATATAGAAGACCTATCCAGGAGATCTCACAGACGTGGATTGGAGGAGGGGGCGTTATATAGAAGACATATCCAGGAGATCTCAGAGACGTGGACTGGAGCAGGGGGCATTATATAGAAGACATATCCAGGAGATCTCAGAGATGTGGACTGGAGCAGGGTGCTTTATATACAAGACATATCCAGGAGATCTCAGAGACGTGGACTGGAGCAGGGTGCGTTATATAGAAGACATATCCAGGAGATCTCAGAGACGTGGACTGGAGCAGGGGTGTTACATAGAAGACATATCCAGGAGATCTAAGAGACATGGACTGGATGAGGGGGCGTTATATAGAAGTAATATCCAGGAGATCTCAGAGACGTGGACTGGAGCAGGGGGTGTTATATAGAAAACGTATCCAGGAGATCTCAGAGACGTGGACTGGAACAAGGCGCGTTATATAGAAGACATATCCAGGAGATCTCAGAGACGTGGACTGGAGCAGGGGGCGTTACATAGAAGACATATCCAGGAGATCTTAGAGACGTGGACTGGAGCAGGGGGCGTTATATAGAAGACATATCCAGGAGATCTCAGAGACGTGGACTGGAGCAGGGGGTGTTATATAGAAGACATATCCAGGAGATTTCAGAGACGTGGACTGGAGCAGGGGGCGTTACATAGAAGACATATCCATGAGATCTTAGAGACGTGGACTGGAGCAGGGGGCGTTATATAGAAGACATATCCAGGAGATCTCAGAGACATGGACTGGAGCAGGGGGCGTTATATAGAAGACATATCCAGGAGATCTCAGAGACGTGGACTGGAGCAGGGGGTGTTATATAGAAAACGTATCCAGGAGATCTCGGAGATATGGACTGCAGCAGGGGACGTTATATAGAAGACATATCCAGGAGATCTTAGAGACGTGGACTGGAGCAGGGGTGTTATATATAAGACATATCCAGGAGATCTCAGAGATGTGGACTGGAGCAGGGGGTGTTATATAGAAGACATATCCAGGAGATCTCAGAGACGTGGACTGGAGCAGGGGACGTTATATAGAAGACCTATCCAGGAGATCTCAGAGACGTGGACTGGAACAGGGGACATTATATAGAAGACCTATCCAGGAGATCTCACAGACGTGGATTGGAGGAGGGGGCGTTATATAGAAGACATATCCAGGAGATCTCAGAGACGTGGACTGGAGCAGTGCGCGTTATATAGAAGAAATATCCAGGAGATCTCAGATACGTGGACTGGAGGGGGGGACGTTACATAGAAGACATATTCAGGAGATCTCCGAGGCATGGACTGGAGTAGGGGGCGTTATATAGAAGACATATCCAGGAGATTTCAGAGATGTGGACTGGAGCAGGGGACGTTATATAGAAGACATATCCATTAGATCTCAGAGACGTGGACTGGAGCAGTGCGCGTTATATAGAAGACATATCCAGGAGATCTCAGAGACGTGGACTGGAGCAGGGGGCGTTATATAGAAGACATATCCATTAGATCTCAGAGACATGGACTGGAGCAGGGGGCGTTATATAGAAGACATATCCAGGAGATCTTCTTCCCAGAAGAAGCCAGGTCTCTGGCGAAACGGCGTTGGGTCAGGAGGCGGCTGAGAGATCGACACACCATCCAGGGTATGACTACTTTCCTTTTTCCAAACTCCAAGTTTTTGCTCCTACATTTACCTTTGCTGTAATATTTGCCCGGGGTTTATTGCTCATTGGAGCCTTGGAGTTTCATTTATTTATTTTTGCTCTATTAGCAATTTTTTCTCTCCCTGTCTTTTGGTGTGCTGACCTCCCAGCTCCCCGCCCCCCCCCTCCCCCCTTGGTTCCTGTTCCTCATCTTTGTGTTCTACCTTTGTGCTGCCTTGTTTTAACATGTATGTATTTATCATTGTTAATAAAGTTTTTTTCGATTTTCATTCGCTGAAAATTGTGGTCCAATTTTTAGGTGATATATATGGCTTCACGTATCGTGAGTCAACAATTTGCTATTTACTTCTGTCTGGTAATAATTGGGTGGCATTTAAAATATAAAGCTGAGTGTATGTGTGTGTGTCCGCTAATGGAATCCGCACCGTCACATTTACAATCACGAAATTTGGCGCACAGGTACATCAGGTGTCCGGTAAGGTTTTTTCTGGGATGTACCGTTCCTGAAATATTTCCAAAAAATGCAAATCTGGCACAGTAGCCAATTGAAGCCTGCAGGTCACTTTTCAGCCAATAGAAGCTCGTACGCCCTTAGTCTCCACACACAGTTTTACACCAGGTTTCCATAACAACCCAGCCATTTTTCTTCACTGCTGTAGGTCAGCTTTAACCACTTTACATCCGCCCATAGGGTATAAACGTCCTATGGGCAGTTGTTTATCTCTGAACGGACGTTTTAGAACATCTATTTAGAGATAGCAGCCGAACGCTAATTGTGCTGCTGATGAGCGGGGTGCCCGCTGTCAGTGACAGCAGGTCAACCCAGAGAGAAGGCAGGGACAGTTCACAGGTGCCCCTGCCTTCTAAATCGCTGTATACAGAGCGCTGAACGAGCGCTTCCTGTCCCGGCCTAGTGGTCATGTGATCGCCGGGGCCGGGAGAGTGCAGTAGCTGTGGGGTCTTCCATAGACCTCGATCAGCCCTGCACTGAGGCTGTACAGCGCTGTATTCTACTGTACAGCCTCTCTGGGGGGTGTATTTCCCCTGTAACTAGGGCTACGATGTCATCCCCAGTTACAGGAAAAATCAATAGTGAAAAGAAACAAAAAGTGAAGTTAAATGTCCCCCAAGGGTTTTGAATGACCTTATGGGGGATGCAAAGTGTAAAAAAAAAAAAAAAAAGGTTTCCCAATTAAGTAATATTTTTATTTTTAAATATAAAAAAATATAAAATAGACATATTTGGTATTGCTGCGTCCGTAACGACCGGCTCTATAAATATATCACATGATCTACCCCGTCCAATAAACACCATAAAAAAAAAAAAACTGTGTCACAAAAAGCAATTTTTATCACTTAAATCACAAAAAGTGCAACTCCAAGTGATCAAAACGCCGTATGTCCCACAAAATGGTTACTAATAAAACCGTCACCTCATCCCGCAAAAAATGCACACCTCCATAGCGGACCGTCCCCTTAACTGTGACCTCCGAAGCAGCCTGCCCCTAGGGTGGCCAGAGGTCCGATTTTAGGCCAAACAGTCCGGCTTTCAGACTCCCTGTCTGGCGCAGGGCCTGGATGGACACACATCTATATTAATAGATCACTTTTAGTAACCCCAATTAGGGCAGCAAGGTGTAATAGAATAGCCCCTATTACCCAGGCTGTACACTCCCCTATTGTCCCTGCTCTCCCCCTACAGTGTGGATAATCCTTCCCTATCCTTTCCCTACACTGCAGGGCTCCAGATGGCGACCAAAATGGTCACCAATGCGACCAGGAATTTGCAAACGGCGATAGTAAGGTGCTTTTTTTTTAAATTTAACCCCTTCAGGCTCAGCCATGTTACGGTGACTGAGCTTTTGCAATTAGCCAAATATTGAGTCTCACCCGGCACCGCTCTCCTCCCATGATGTTCCATTTACTTATAATTAGGACAAGTAGTACTCGTCCATGCTACATCCTCAGAGCGTGTCCTTTTGTAGGTGCTGTCAGTAGCTACTGTCACTGAGCGCTGCTGTCACCACCAAGTGTCGCGGATGACCCACTTTTAGGATCCAGTCACACGACTAAGGCCTCTTGCACACGAACGTAAACAGCGCTTCCGCAATACACGGGCAGCAGCCCTTGTGCACTCTGCCTCACGTATGCGAACCCATCCGTGGGTCCGCAATCGTGGAGATGCGGAACGGAAGCACAAATCGGAACCCCACATAAGCACTACGGAACCCGTCCATGGAGTTCCTGTCCGAGCATCAGTTCCGCAAAAATATAGAACATGTTCCGTTTTTTTGTGGGAACAGATGGATCACGGCCAACCATTCACGTTGAATGGGTCTGGATCCTTCCTGGCCGCTCCGCGGACGTTCTCCGTGCATTGGGGATCACAAATTGCGGTCCCTAATGCAGGGAACCAAAACAATTGTGTGCAAGAGGCCTAATTCTGGGTCCGTGTCCATTCCACAATTTTGCGGAATGTGTTTGCGGACCCATTAATTTCAATTGGGCTGCAAAAGATGCGGACCGCAACAGTTGTCAGTGTTCCCTGTACAGAGAGAGAAGGAGGGGGCCGTATAGAAAGGATGAATAGGAGCTGTCACTGGGCTCTGTCCCAGACGGCTGCCTGCAGGGCCCAGCTTATGGTAAGGCAGTGCTGTGCCACACTCACTATGCGGTGCGGGGACGATGGACGGAGCGGACTGCAGCAGACACCCGACTGCAATGATGGGGAACGGTGATGACACCAAACCTTGTCATTGCAGTCGGGTGTCTGGAACACCGCACACAGTAATGCCTTATTCACACAGTCAGCCCTCATTAACACATCAGTGTTTGGTCAGTGATTTCGAGCAGAGATGAGCGAACTTTAAAAAAAAGTTTGGCGTTCGGGTTGTGTTAACTCGCGCATCCCATTATGGATTCCACTATCGCCGCATATGGAATCCATAAGGGGCGGCTTCCACCAACCCGAACTGTTGAACAGCCGAAGGACCTGGGGTGACGTCACCGTCATGTGATCAGTGCAGGGGCGTGGCTCAGCACTTGATTTGATCCTGTGCTGAGCCACGCCCCCTGCACTGATCACATGACAGTGACGTCACCCCAGGTCCTTCGGCTGTTCAACAGTTCGGGTTGGTGGAAGCCGCCCCTTATGGATTCCATATGCCGCGATAGTCCGCGGTAGTGGAATCCATAACGGGATGCGGCGATTACCACAACCCGAACGCTGAACTTTTTTTTTAAAGTTCGTTCATCTCTACTCCTAGGTAATTTTTTTGGTCTGGAGCACTGCTATCAATAATCTTTCCCTGAATTGCTCAATCATTTTTTTTTGTTATAAAGTCTTTTCTGATCACTGTCCCTAGCGCCTGTAACGTCTCTCCCTGCACTAAGTTCACTGTAAAATGGCGGAGACCGGGCAGGAGGAGGCTTTTTATAGGGCTGTGACATCACAGGGCTGGCTATCTGCTGAATGGCTGTCTGCATGGCATTGTGGGTGCTCCCTCATTCCCGGACTTCTTACTTTCACTTTGTAACATGTGCAGCAGCCATTTTAGGAAAAATGTGATTCCTTACCACGAACTGTGAGGAAATTTGACTTCGGGATGAATCAAATTTTTCCTGAAATTCGGATTGAATTCCACTTCGTCAACTTCAATTCGCTCATCTCTAGTCGTGAGGATCTGTCAAAAATAAAATCTTCCAACCCAATGTCTGTCTATATAGTAATAATAATCTTTATTTATGTATCGCCAACATATTCCGCAGCGTTTTACAATTACCCGGATAACACAGGACCTGTAGAATTCCCCACTGCTCCAGCACTGAGGCTCCTGTGGTCTCCTTCAGTCTGTTTACATCACTGCAGCGACAACATTGGTCAGAGCTCCGATGGCGGTATGTATATCACCTGACCATTGAGGCCTATGATGGTCTATAGCGGTCACGTGCTGTTCATACTGGCATCACTGATGACGTCTTTCATTCGCTGTAGGAAGGTGTGACATAACCATGAAATTGCTTTGATCTCAAACATGGAACGGCCTTGACTAAGCTATTCAACTCATGTTCCAATTTATACAAAAGGAGAGAACACAACATCTACACTTTATTATCTCCTCCGATGTCTCCTGTTATCTCCAGTTATTGTATTTTACATCAGATTCTTTATGATTTTACATCGTCTCATCTTCTTTCCATTCAGGTTCCTACAATATAGGATCCGCTCAGTGGAGATCTTCTATATAAGATCCTTCTCCTGATTGACCCATCAAGGATGGATAGAGACAGGGACAAGATGGCGGAGAGGATAATAAATCTCACCCTAGAGATCCTCTTCCGGCTTACTGGAGAGGTGAGAGATTCTGATGATGTCACATTACATCATCTTATCTATGTTACTAACAGATGGACATGACTGGAGAGGTGAGGGACTCTGGAGATGTATGGAGTGATATTTATTACTGTGTCTCTTCATAACCAGGAATACACAGTAGTGAAGAAGACCTCTAGTGGGCGCTGTCAGGACCCTGTGTCTGAGGGATGGGGAAGAACCCTGAGCCCAATCACAGGGCCTCCACCTCACCCCCTGATACATGAGGAGATCAATAGAGAAAAGATCCTAGAACTCACCAACAAGATGATTGAGCTGCTGACTGGAGAGGTGACACTGCTGGGGATGCTGGGACATTATACAGGAACGCTATGAAGGGATCTGGGTGATGAGCGTATTATTGTGTTGTCAGGTTCCTATAAGGTGTCAGAATGTCACCGTCTATTTCTCCATGGAGGAGTGGGAGTATTTAGAAGGACACAAAGATCAGTACAAGGACGTCATGATGGAGGATCACCGGCCCTTTACATCACCAGGTAATAGACATGACTAAATACACACGTCCTCTCATTATCTGTATGTAAGGAATGAATTCAGTCACTGGATGTGTTTCCTACAGTTAAGGAAGAGATGAGAACACCGGAGAGATGTCCCAGTCCTCTTCTTCTACAGGATGAATCAGAAGAACATCACAATGTCCCACCGGATGATCAGGTAGATGGAGATAAGGACGTCATGATGGAGGATCACCGGCCCCTCACATCACCAGGTAATAGACATGACTAATACACACGTCCTCTTATTATCTGTATGTAAGGAATGAATTCAGTCACTGGATGTGTTTCCTGCAGTTAAGGAAGAGAGAAGAACACCGGAGAGATGTCCCAGTCCTCTTCTTCCACAGGATGGTTCAGAAGAACATCACAATGTCCCACCGGATGATCAGGTAGATGGAGATAAGGGGATCAAGATGGAGGATCACTGGCGCCTCACATCCCCAGGTAATAGACATGACTGAATACACACGTCCTCTCATTATCTGTATGTAAGGAATGAATTCAGTCACTGGATGTGTTTCCTACAGTTAAGAAAGAGATGAGAACACCGGAGAGATGTCCCAGTCCTCTTCTTCCACAGGATGAGCAGGTAGATGGAGATAAAGTCTCATGAAATGTTCCCTATGACCTGTAGACGGCTGTGAAGATCTTGTGTCCAATGTTTTATCCACCATTACTATGTGTTCTATGTTGCATAATGAGTAAGGTGGAGGTGGAAGGATTACAACTGACCAAAGCTTTCTGGTTCTTTTCACAATTTTCTGCCTATGGAGACTTTTAAGTTGACCTTCTCTGTGAACTGCTGCAGACCTTTTGTAGTTGCACAAGGGTTGGACTCCAATTTTTGGAGCAGTCCTCACCTTGCCCAAATTGTCAGCTTTTGCCTGTCTTACAATGCATCTATAGATATCTAAGAAGCTACTCCTTTCCTATAACCTGTCTGCCTGGGAATTTCAAAAAGAGTTGCAACATTCACTTTGAAAGGAGTTCTGTTGTTAATAATCAGTCCTCACCTCTCCTGTGTTCTCTCTTGTCCTTTTACTATAAGCAGTGATAAGCAGGGTGTTCTAGTGGTGATAGATAATCAGTTCTCACCTCTCCTGTGTTCTCTCCTGTCCTTATACTATAGACAGTGTAAGAGGGTGCAAGGTATCATAGTCGATGGCAGGTACGTGTCATCGAGGTTCCTGGCCTCGGTGAGGTGAGAGCCGGGTTTTATGTGTCTGCAGCAGCTAGTGCTGTTTGACTTGTTACCTAGTTTGGCTGCAAAGCTAATCCGGGCCGGCTCTTACTGGGAGTAGGCAAAGAGCTGGGTGGGTGCCTACTCCCACGGTCCAGGCCGGACTTTATCCGGGCCTTTAAAAGGCAGCCTCCTTAGCAGCTGGGTGGTGATAGATAATCAGTCTCACCTCCTGTGTTCTCTGTCCTATACTATAGACAGTGATAAGCAGGTGTTCTAGTGGTGATAGATAATCAGTTCTCACCTCTCCTGTGTTCCCCCTGTCCTTATACTATAGACAGTGATAAGCAGGGTGTTCTAGTGGTGATAGATAATCAGTTCTCACCTCTCCTGTGTTCTCCCTGTCCTTATACTATAGACAGTGATAAGCAGGGTGTTCTAGTGGTGATAGATAATCAGTTCTCACCTCTCCTGTGTTCTCTCCTGTCCTTATACTATATACAGTGATAAGCAGGATGTTCTAGTGGTGATAGATAATCAGTTCTCACCTCTCCTGTGTTCTCCCTGTCCTTATACTATAGACAGTGATAAGCAGGGTGTTCTAGTGGTGATAGATAATCAGTTCTCACCTCTCCTGTGTTCTCCCCTGTCCTTATACTATAAACAGTGATAAGCAGGGTGTTCTAGTGGTGATAGATAATCAGTTCTCACCTCTCCTGTGTTCCCTTGTCCTTATACTATAGACAGTGATAAGCAGGGTGTTCTAGTGGTGATAGATAATCAGTTCTCACCTCTCCTGTGTTCTCTCCTGTCCTTATACTATAGACAGTGATAAGCAGGGTGTTCTAGTGGTGATAGATAATCAGTTCTCACCTCTCCTGTGTTCTCCCTGTCCTTATACTATAGACAGTGATAAGCAGGGTGTTCTAGTGGTGATAGATAATCAGTTCTCACCTCTCCTGTGTTCTCTCCTGTCCTTATACTATAGACAGTGATAAGCAGGGTGTTCTAGTGGTGATAGATAATCAGTTCTCACCTCTCCTGTGTTCTCCCTGTCCTTATACTATAGACAGTGATAAGCAGGGTGTTCTAGTGGTGATAGATAATCAGTTCTCACCTCTCCTGTGTTCTCTCCTGTCCTTATACTATAGACAGTGATAAGCAGGGTGTTCTAGTGGTGATAGATAATCAGTTCTCACCTCTCCTGTGTTCTCCCTGTCCTTATACTATAGACAGTGATAAGCAGGGTGTTCTAGTGGTGATAGATAATCAGTTCTCACCTCTCCTGTGTTCTCTCCTGTCCTTATACTATAGACAGTGATAAGCAGGGTGTTCTAGTGGTGATAGATAATCAGTTCTCACCTCTCCTGTGTTCTCTCCTGTCCTTATACTATAGACAGTGATAAGCAGGGTGTTCTAGTGGTGATAGATAATCAGTTCTCACCTCTCCTGTGTTCTCTCCTGTCCTTATACTATAGACAGTGATAAGCAGGGTGTTCTAGTGGTGATAGATAATCAGTTCTCACCTCTCCTGTGTTCTCTCCTGTCCTTATACTATAGACAGTGATAAGCAGGGTGTTCTAGTGGTGATAGATAATCAGTTCTCACCTCTCCTGTGTTCTCTCCTGTCCTTATACTATATACAGTGATAAGCAGGGTGTTCTAGTGGTGATAGATAATCAGTTCTCACCTCTCCTGTGTTCTCTCCTGTCCTTATACTATAGACAGTGATAAGCAGGGTGTTCTAGTGGTGATAGATAATCAGTTCTCACCTCTCCTGTGTTCTCTCCTGTCCTTATACTATAGACAGTGATAAGCAGGGTGTTCTAGTGGTGATAGATAATCAGTTCTCACCTCTCCTGTGTTCTCTCCTGTCCTTATACTATAGACAGTGATAAGCAGGGTGTTCTAGTGGTGATAGATAATCAGTTCTCACCTCTCCTGTGTTCTCTCCTGTCCTTATACTATAGACAGTGATAAGCAGGGTGTTCTAGTGGTGATAGATAATCAGTTCTCACCTCTCCTGTGTTCTCCCCTGTCCTTATACTATATACAGTGATAAGCAGGGTGTTCTAGTGGTGATAGATAATCAGTTCTCACCTCTCCTGTGTTCTCTCCTGTCCTTATACTATAGACAGTGATAAGCAGGGTGTTCTAGTGGTGATAGATAATCAGTTCTCACCTCTCCTGTGTTCTCTCCTGTCCATATACTATAGACAGAGATAAGCAGGGTGTTCTAGTGGTGATAGATAATCAGTTCTCACCTCTCCTGTGTTCTCTCCTGTCCTTATACTATATACAGTGATAAGCAGGGTGTTCTAGTGGTGATAGATAATCAGTTCTCACCTCTCCTATCCTTATACTATATACAGTGATAAGCAGGGTGATCTAGTGGTGATAGATATTCAGTTCTCACCTCTCCTGTGTTCTCCCCTGTCCTTATACTATATACAGTGATAGGCAGGGTGTTCTAGTGGTGATAGATATTCAGTTCTCACCTCTCCTGTGTTCTCTCCTCTCCTTATAGTATAGACAGTGATAAGCAGGGTGTTCTAGTGGTGATAGATAATCAGTTCTCACCTCTCCTGTGTTCTCTCCTGTTCTTATACTATAGACAGTGATAAGCAGGGTGTTCTAGTGGTGAAAGATAATCAGTTCTCACCTCTCCTGTGTTCTTCCCTGTCCTTATAGTATAAACAGCTATATGCATGGTACCCACTGCCCTGGGGCATCCAGCAAGGTCAACACATTCACAAACAATGTAATATTATACATGCACACAATTTAATGTTACTGATGGAATATAAGGGCTGCTCTCCCTGCATTGCAAACTTATGGTTGGAATAATGAAGCAATCAGATTGGATTTATACAGGAGACCTGCAGATATTGGGGTCAGATAAGTTCTGCTGTCCGGTCATTTTTGGTTGTCTTTTCAGGTCATATAAAACCTTCCACACGACTTCTCCAACCGTCTGATGACTTCTACAATGTTTCTTTCACAGATTGTGAATCCGGGTGAAGATCTGAACAATATTAATCCTACAGAGACATATGTGAGGGGTGATGAGCAGAGTACAGAGGACATTCCTACAGATAACCACCCAGGTGAGTAGTGACCACTAAGTAAGGCCTCATGCACACGACCGTTGTTTTGTTCCGCATCTGAGCCGCACTTTTAGCGGCTTGGGTGCGGACCCATTCACTTCAGTGGGGCCGCAAAAGATGCGGACAGCACTCCGTGTGCTGTCCGCATCCGTTGCGCCATTCTGTTGCCCTGCAAAAAAAATATAACCTGTCCTATTCTTGTCCGCTTTGCGAACAAGAATAGGCATCTCTATAATGGGCCGTCCGTTCCAATCCGGACGCCATCCGTGTTTTGCGAATCCGCAATTTGCAGACCACCAAACACACACCGGTCGTGTGCATGAAGCCTAAAGCAGAGAGGTCTCTAATATTCTACTCCTTCACTGGATACTACAATTTTATGTTACATTTTTAGGTTCTGTCTTTTGTTTTTTTCAGCATTATTTTCACCAATTCAGTTAAAATTCAAATTAAATATGGATGAAAATGTGATAGCGTTACAGGTGATCGGTCATATGGGCGCAGCTCAGTCTGATTCAGTTTAATAAGTCTGAGGTGCAATGCCAAGTGCAGCCACTATCCAATAGACGGCGCTGTGCATGGTAAGGTGTGAGGAGGCCACGGAGTGCATTGTAGCTCTGGCAAACCCTGATTCTTCTTTAGACAGCTGATTTGTGGGGGGCAGGGACTCGGACCCCTGAAAATCTCATTGATGACCTATGCATACAATTAACCTATCTTGGAGAAGCCCTTTAATGATTTGCAGATAAAAAGTAGAAAGAATGTATTTAAAACAACTTTCTTTTAAGGCTTTTATGTCCCTCCCACATACCACAGACTGAAACTGGGTGCCGGACAATTTCATCATCTGCAGATCTTCTCCACTCCTGCTACTTCCTCCATTATGATAACCTCACGGCTTGTCAGTCCCAGCGTTACACGTCAAAATGGAAATTGCATGTCCCTTCTGCACTCTCTGGATATCAAAACATCTTTTTTTTTATAAAAATCATGTCACATTTTGCCTCCGACCTCGAATCCACAGCAGATTTTAAACCTTGAGCAAATTCTGGATTGCAAGTATGTCCATATAAGAAATCTTTTAGCTTAATGATTAGAAAGGATATGGTCCTGAGGAATCATCCTGGCATGTACTGCCTGGTGATGGAGCTAAATTCCTTTCCTCGCTTCTTCCTATGTATTGCTATTGGCTACTGTAATTTATTCTCATCCTGACCACACTCCTGCCTTGTCTTTTGAATTGTATATCTGGAACCTATTTTCCTTCGGTCTCTGATCCTTGGCCACGTTTCTGAACATGCTCTTGTCCAGTTGCATTTTGACTGCGCTCCTAGTGACGACCCTTGGCTCCGTTCCTCACTATAATACTACTGTCACCAATCTGTGACTGCAGATCAAAACCTGAGCATCTTCCATCAGAAATGTCCTTACCGCAGAACCAAACATCACAGTCATTACTACGACTAGAACACAGTTCACACTGAGGTCTCTCTGAAAGGGGAGTAGTGGAGACACTCAGCACAAACAAATACAAAGTTACAACTCCCGTCTCTCATAGACTTGCTTTAGAGCTTCAATGATACTCAATGACACAATCGTTTTTCCGACAAAAACAGTTTTTCAGACATAATAAGATAGCAGCACCTGGCATTCAAAAGGCCAGTTTGTCTGAGTTTTGGTGGAAAACAACATCTGGCTTATTCCCTCCAAAAAGCTCTTCTTCAACCCTTATGGTAGCTTCTCTGTCCAATCACCTGATGCTCCATGTCCGCCACTGTCCTGCCCTGCTTTGTGGGTGTTGCCCCACTCTCCTTAAGTGTATTGGGACTAGTGCTCAGTGAACTTCCTTGCAGCACTGATGGAGTTAATCCTCCATTTCTGCTCCCTGTCCGGCTATTTATCTGGGTGACCCATGGCCTGCGACTGAGCATTCCCATCTCAGCGTCTTCTTCTGGTCACTCATGCAGTCTGGTGTGAGGCTCTTCTAAGCGCTGATCTGTAACTGCAGACATTAGGGGCTCTGACTGCTCTTCTTATATACTGTTTTTAGATGAACTAGAACCTTCTAGTGAAAGGGGAGTAGTGGAGACACTCAGCACAAACAAATACAAAGTTACAACTCCCGTCTCTCATAGACTTGCTTTAGAGCTTCAATGATACTCAGGGGCAATGACACAATAGTTTTTCCGACAAAAACAGGTTTTCCTAAATAATAAGATAGCAGCACCTGGCATTCAAAAGGCCAGTTTGTCTGAGTTTTGGTGGTAAACAACATCTGGCTTATTCCCTCCAAAAAGCTCTTCTTCAACCCTTATGGTAGCTTCTCTGTCCAATCACTGATGCAGGTGTCAGACTGTCCAGGGACACACCCCTAGTGGTAACACCCATCTATACCTTTAATGAAAACGTCTAGTAGAAATAACAGAGGGATGGTACAACACAAAGCCTTAAGAATAGATTCCCCAGAATTGTTATTACATAGGGAATGCATGTAGTTACTACAACAGCCAAGTCTGGAGGGGTGACAGGTAGTGATGAGTGAGCATGCTCGGACGAGTATTGGTTCGGCTTGAACATCGCTATGCTCGGCGCTCGGCTTTACTCGGCCAAGCACCACGGGTATTCGTCGCATTGCTCTAGTCTTCTCCCTGCACGTTTGGCGCCTTCTAAGCAGCCAGTCAAGGTCCAGGTAAGTAATTCCCCTCAGTTTAAGGCCATAGCCATGTTAGCTGTAAGCCTTACACTGATTGGCTGGCCGTAACACGTATATAGGAGCTGAGGTCCAGCGCTCGGCTCATTCAGCGTCAGGGAGAGCAGACAGTAGGCAGGGACAGATAGCGTTTTGCTCTAAACTTAGTGATTTTACGCCAAAAACCTTATTGAAAGACATAACAGTCCTCTTAAGGACTAGTGTGTGTGTTTGACAGCAGCGCAGCACTTTTTTTTTTTTTTTTTAAGAAGGGGTTTGCTTCAGCACTATCAGGGAGAGGCGTCACTAGGAAGGGTCAGATAGTGCAGGGCTTGAAAATCGCTTTTTTAACTTCTAGAAGACAGAAAGATTTCAGAATAGTGATATCTACAATACGCCATCATAAAGCAGTGTGTTGGGCAGATATTATAAAAAGGGGCTTATTCACTACAGTGTGCCTGGAACTGAGATATACACTGCACCACTATACAGCAGTGTGTTGGGCAGATATTATAAAAAGGGGCTTATTCACTATAGTGTGCCTGGTACTGAGATATACACTACACCATCAGAGAAATTATTTTTTCTGGGGAAATTAACCTAACTTGTGCCACATCTGTGTGTGCATTAAATTTACAACCGTTATATTAATTATTCCAGCAGGGAGTGATTTATATTTTGGCCATAGTTAACTAGTTTTGGGGACATCTGTGTCTGCGTCTAGGCCACAACCATATATACAGTATTCCCGCAGAGAATACATTTTATTTGGGGCAAATTTGTATCCAATATAGAACTACATCCGAATACAGTGTGTATATTAAAATTACATTATCTCTTGCCTAGTGTATTGCCCAAAATCTGTATTTTTCTGTATCCGGTACCTTACTGGAAGCCAATTCAGTGTGTGTTGTAAAAATTACATTATCTCTGGCCTAGTGTAGTGCCCAAAATCTGTATTTTTCTATATCCAGTACTGTCCTGTATCAGAAAACTGTGTCTTTAGCGGACAGTAAAACAATCTGTCCAACATCTACAGACAAAACCATTAATATGATGAAGGCGAGCACAAAGGGACAGGGAAGTGGGCGTGATGCTGATGGTGCAAGCAGAGGCCATGGCCCTGGGCATGATGCTGATGGTGCAAGCAGAGGATGTGGCCCTGGGCGTGATGCTAATGCTGCAAGCAGAGGCAGTGATCCTGGGCGCAATAAAACTGTGCCTGCTTCCAGTGCACCAGAAAAAAAAAAAAATCCACCTTACCCAGCTTCATGTCCAACTTAGATGGGCGGCGCAGGACAATACTGTCCAAGTCGCACCAGTGCGAACAGGTGGTCGGTTGGATTGCAGAAGATAATGCTTCCAGTCGGATGAGCACCACTCTCTCTTCCACGAAGTCCAGTCTCTGTAGCCAAGAGTCTGGTCAACCGAATCCTCACAACCAATGTCGCGTCTGGCCAAACAAGTGATCCCACACTCGGATATTCACATGACCTTTTTTCATCGCCAGTACTTGGTTTGGCCTCTCGCCAAGCACGTTTGAAGTGGTACCCGAGATATTGTGCCCTGATTCCCAACCTCTTGAGCCTTTACAGTCTCAAGAAGATAACGGTGGTGAACGGCAATCATTTGTTCACGAGGTGGATGATGATGAGACACAGTTGCCAATCACTGCAGTCAGGAGGAGGAGCAGAGTGAGAAAGTGGGAGAGGAGGTGGTGGATGATGAGGTGACTGACCCAACATGGTTAGGTGAAAAGCAGAGCGAGGGCAGCAGTACAGAGGGGGAGGGATCCGCAGCACCACAACAGTCTGGAAGAGGCAATGGGGTTGCAAAAGGGAGACGTCGGCCCACACCAAACAGGCCCGCAACCGTTACACCGAGCACCCCCATGCGTACATCTACCTTGCGAAGGGCTAGGTGTTCTGCAGTATGGCACTTTATTGAGGAAAGCCCAGACGACAAAAGAGTGGTAGTTTGCAACCTGTGCCATACCAAAATGAGCCGGGGCATGAGCACTAGAAACCTCACCACCACCAGCATGATCCGCCACATGGCATCCAAGCACCCTAATAAGTGGGCCAAACGCCTTGGTCCACACTCTGCGTCTGCGGGTCACACCACTGCCTCCACTTCCCCTGTGTTACACACTGCTGGCCAATCCCCTGTCGAAGGCACAGACCCGAATGCCCCTCGCCCTGCACCTGGAACTTTACATGAACCGTCAGCAACAACATCCACTTCCCTGTCCCAACGCAGCGTCCAAATGTTGATAACACAGGCATTTGAACTCAAGCGCAAATACCCTCCCACACACCCACAGGCCATAGCACTAAATGCACAACTTTCGAAATTACTGGCCCTTGAAATGTTGCCATTTAGGCTTGTGGACACTGATGCCTGATGTCGGCGGCCGTCCCTCGGTACGCAGTCCCCAGCCGCCACTATTTTTCATGGTGCGCCGTGCCCACCTTACACCAGCATGTGTCCTAGAACATCACCCGTGCCCTGACCAACGCACTTACTGAGAAGGTCCACCTCACCACGGACACATGGACGAGTGCTGGTGGCCAGGGATGCTACATTTCCCTGACCGCACACTGGGTGAGTGTTGTGGAGGCCGGGAGTGGCTGGACCCTAGGACAGCACAGGTGCTCCCCACGCCCAGGATTGCGGGCCCTACGTCCATCAGAGTCTCCACCAGCAGCTATGTTACTGGCTCCAACCCCCACTTCTCCTCCACCGCCGCCTCCTCCTCCACTTCCACATCCAACAGCAGTCAGCCATCAGTCGCTAGCTGGAACCAGTGTAGCACTGCTGTGAGTAAGCATCAACAGGCCGTGCTGAAGCTGATCTGCTTAGGGGAGAAACGGCACACCGCCGCACAGCTGTGGAAGGGTATAAGGGACCAGACCGAGCTGTGGCTCTCGCCACTCATTCTACAAACAGGCATGGTTATGTCCGACAATAGCTGTAACTTGGTGGCGGCTTTGGAGCTCGGCAACCTGACACACATTCCATGCCTAGCCCTCATCTTAAACTTAGTGGTTCAGCTGTTTATCAAAACCTATCCCAATTTGCAGGAGCTACTAGTGAAGGCGCGCTGCTTGTGTGCCCATTTCCGAAAGTTGTCCAGTTTCAGCCGGTCTGTCAACGCTGCAGCAGCGCTTGTGGCTTCCAGCTCACCAACTGTTGTGCAAGGTGAGCACGCTGTGGAACTCTACGTTCTACATGTTAGCCAGGCTTTTTGAACAGCAGAGGGCAGTTGTGGAATAACAGCTGCAACATGGTCGTCGCCTTTCCTGTCAACTGCCACTATTCACAAGCGAGGCGTGGCCATTGATGTCAGACCTATGTGAGGTTTTGAAAAACTTGATGAATCCACACAGATGGTTAGTGGAGATAACGCTATTATCAGTGTAACCATCCCACTGCTGTGTCTACTCAAACGATCGCTGCTCGAAATTAAGGAGGATGCTTTGAGTGTGGCAGACGAGGTAATGGGGGAGGAGATGACACAGGGTGATAGCCAGACCTCCCCCAGTTCGTTTTCTCAGCGCGAATTGGGCCATGAAGAGGAGGAGGAGCTGGAGACAGTTGCCTCTGCTACAGAGGCTAGTACCCATGGAACTTTAATTCCATCTGTTCAGCGTGGATGGGCAGAAGAGGAGGAGGATGAGGGTCAGTAGAGTCATCCTGAAGTTGACATTGACATCTTGCCCGTTGGTACTTTGGCACACATGGCTGACTTCATGGTAGGCTTCCTTTCCCGCGACCCTCGCATTATACGCATTTTAGGTAACACAGATTAATAGTTGTTCATCCTTCTCGACCCCCGCTACAAAGAGATATTCTCACCTCTCATTCCTGTGGTAGAGAGGACGAATAAAACGGTGCAATACCAGAAGGTACTTGTTGACAGATTGTATCAAAATTTTCCATCTGAGAATGCGGCCGTCAGAGTCCGTACTTCACACAGTAGTTCCAACAGAGGCAGGGCAACCCTTTCCAAGGCATGGGACGCTTTCATGACACCCCGCCAGCAACCTCACCCTGAAGAGCTGCCTAGAGCTACAAGGAGGGAAAAGTTTTGGAAGATGGTGAAGGAATACATTGCAGACTGTTTCAGCGTCCTAAATGATCCCTCAGTGCCTTACAACTACTGGGTGTCCAAGCTGGACACGTGGAAAGAACTTGCGCTCTATGCCTTGGAGGTGCTGGCCTGCCCTGCCGTCAGTATTGTATTTAGTGCTGCTGGTGGTGGTATTATAACAGATAAGCGTATCCGCTTGTCCCCTGACAATGCTGACAGGTTGACTCAGATAAAAATGAACAAGGCCTGGATTGCCCCTGACTTCTCCACTCCACCAGAGGAAAGCTGAGCTAATGAAGAACAAAAACGCTATTTAAATGTATGCTTTATAATGTACTCAATCCACAAGATTCAGATGCATCCACTTTTCACCGCAAAAAAAGGGTATATGTTTGAATCTTGTTTTCTCATCCGCCTCCTCTTCCATACAGAATATATATGTCCTCACTACAATGTTTTGTAGGGTTCGCTCGGCTTCAGTCCCTCACCACCAATGCTTTTATATGGTCTGCTTACCTGTAGGCCATCACTGCAATGTTTTATTGGGTTTGCTCGGCTTCAGGTCCTCACCTCTATTGTTTTATACGGTCTGCTCACCTGTAGGCCATTACTGCAATGTTTTATGGGGTTCGCTCACCTTCAGGCCCTCACTACAAATTTTTAAAGGGTCCACTCACCTTCAGACCCTCAACTATAATGTTTTAGAGGGTAACCAGCACACCCTTGCTCCAAATGTTTTTGAGGGTCACCAGCAGGCCATCAATGATAATTTTTCAAGGGTGTGTATGATGCCCTCCTTTATGTGTAATGAAGGGTGTATTGTAGTGCCGGTTCCTTGTAATTTTTGCCAGCCCTTTCACTTAGTGCATAGGCTTTATGAGTGCAGCAGTGTACCTGAACAATTGTAGCACCATGTGAATGAGGCCTTCCTTTAGGTGATACACAGGCTGTATCGGAGTGCTTCTTCCTTGTAATTTTTGCCAGCATTTGCACTGTATATACAATTGAATATACAGGAAAGAATGTTTCTTAACATGGTGCTACATGGTGCTACAATGACAAAGTTAGAGGAAGGTGGAGCGTCCTTAAGAATGATTTCAGGGATTTAGGTCACAAGCTTAGGGCAAGGACCTCAAAGGCAGTATTTTCCGAAATACTGCCTGTACCACGGGCCACACAAGAGAGGCAGCAGGAGATTAGAGAGGTTAACAAGTGGCTCAAGAACTGGTGTAGGAAGCAGGGTTTTGGGTTCATGGAGAACTGGGCCGACTTTGCTATCGGCTACAGGCTCTATCGTAGGGACGGGCTGCACCTCAATGGGGAAGGGGCAGCTGTGTTGGGGAGAAAGATGGCTAGAAGGTTGGAGAAGTGTTTAAACTAGGGACTGGGGGGGAGGGAAATTACATTACAGGAGGGGAAGATAGTGCAGATAGAGACCGGGGGCAAGGTAGTGGGACTGGGGGAGAAATGGAAGGAGAAACTAGAAAAGTTCAGAAGGAAAGGTGTAGGGCAAAAAATATGCATAAACCTCTCAAATGTATGTATACTAATGCCAGAAGCCTGACTAATAAAACTGGGGAACTGGAATTAGTGATGTGTGAGGAGGATTATGACATAGTGGGAATAACTGAGACATGGCTGGACGATAGCTATGACTGGGCTGTAAATGTACAAGGTTACAATCTGTTCAGAAAGGATCGTCAAAACCGGAGAGGGGAGGGTCTGCCCTTACATAAAGTCCTGTCTAAAGCCCACACTCCGGGAAGACATCTGTGAGGACACGAAAATGTGGAGTCATTGTGGGTGGAGATAAATGGAGCCAAAAACAATAATAAATTACTAATAGGAGTTTACTATAAACCACCTAATATACCAGAGTCCATAGAAAATCTATTACTAAACGAGATAAACAAGGCGGCAAACCATAATCAGGTGGTTATTATGGGGGACTTCAACTACCCAGATATAGACTGGGAAACTGAAACCTGTACATCCCAAAAGGAAACAGGTTCTTGGCAATAGCAAAGACAATTACCTTTCCCAAATGGTTCAGGACCCAACTAGAGGGACGGCCATACTGGACTTAGTATTAACCAATAGACCTGATAGAACAACAGACGTGCAGGTCGGGGGACACCTGGGAAATAGTGACCATAAAGTAATAACCTTCCAATTATCCTTCAAGCGAGAGTTTCTACAGGGAGGAACAAGAATACCGGACTTCAAAAAAGCAAAATTTAGCCAACTAAGAGAGGCCATAGGCCCAATTAACTGGGACATAGTCCTCAAAAATAAAAATACAACCACAAAATGGGAAATTTTTAAAAGCATTGTAACATCTAATTGTGATCGATGCATACCTTATAGAAATAAAAGGCTAAGAAATAAGAAGAAACCAATGTGGATAAATAGAACCGTAAAAAAGCAATAAATGACAAAAAGAAAGCATATAAATCACTAAAACAGGAGGGGAGCCAGGAAGCACTGATAAACTATAAGGAAAAAAATAGAATATGTAAAAACTAATAAAAACTGCCAAACTAGAGACCGAGAGATTAATTGCCAAAGAGAGCAAAACTAACCCTAAAATGTTTTTCAATTATATAAATGGTAAAAATATAAACCTGAAGGAGTCGGCCCTCTACATAGCAATGAGGGGAGTTGCAGAAAGCGACGAGGATAAAGCCAAGCTATTAAATATTTTCTTCACCACTGTTTTCACTGAGGAAAATAAACTGTCAGATGAAATGCAAAATGTAAAAGTAAATTCCCCTTTAAAAGTGCCCTGTCTGACCCAGGAAGAAGTACAGCAGCGACTTAAAAAGATTAAAATAGACAAATCGCCAGGACCGGATGGCATACACCCCGTATCCTAAGGGAATTAAGTGATGTCCTAGCCAGACCCTTATTTTTGATATTCACGGACTCCATATTGACAGGGAATGTTCCACCAGACTGGCGTATAGCAAATGTGGTGCCAATATTCAAAAGGGTCCAAAAACAGAGCCTGGAAATTATAGGCCGGTAAGTTTAACATCTGTTGTGGGTAAACTGTTTGAAGGTTTTGTAAGAGATGCTATCTTGGAGTATCTCAATGAAAATAAGCAAATTACACCACATCAGCATGGCTTCATGAGGGATCGGTCATGTCAAACTAATTTAATCAGTTTCTATGAGGAGGTAAGTTCTAGACTTGACAGCGGCGAATCAATGGATGTCGTATATCTGGACTTCTCCAAAGCATTTGACACTGTACCACATAAAAGGTTAGTATATAAAATGAGAACACTTGGACTAGGAGAAAATATCTGTATGTGGGTAAGTAACTGGCTGAGTCACAGAAAACAGAGGGTGGTTATTAACGGTACACACTCAGATTGGGTCACAGTCACTAGTGGGGTACCTCAGGGTTCAGTAATGGAGGGGTCACAGTCACTAGTGGGGTACCTCAGGGTTCAGTAATGGAGGGGTCACTGTAACTAGTGGGGTACCTCAGGGGTCAGTATTGGGCCCTATTCTCTTCAATATATTTATTAATGACCTTGTAGAAGGCTTGCACAGTAATATGTCAATTTTTGCAGATGACACTAAACTGTGTAAAGTAATTAACACTGAAGAGGACAGTTTTCTGCTACAGAGGGATCTGGATAGATTGGGGGCTTGGGCAGAGAAATGGCAGATGAGGTTTAACACTGACAAATGTAAAGTTATGCACATGGGAAGGAATAATGCAAGTCACCCGTACATACTAAATGGTAAAACACTCAGTAACACTGACATGGAAAAGGATCTAGGAATTTTAATAAATAACAAACTAAGCTGTAAAAACCAGTGTCAGGCATCTGCTGCTAAGGCCAATAAGATAATGGGTTGCATCAAAAGGGGCATAGATGCCCGTGATGAAAATATAGTCTTACCACTTTATAAATCACTAGTCAGACCACACATGGAGTACTGTGTACAGTTCTGGGCTCCCGTGAACAAGGCAGACATAGCAGAGCTAGAGAGGGTTCAGAGGAGGGCAACTAAAGTAATAACTGGAATGGGGCAACTACAGTACCCTGAAAGGGTATCAAAATTAGTGTTTTTCACTCTAGAAAAAAGACGACTGAGGGGAGATCTAATAACTATGTATAAATATATCAGCGGTCAGTACAAAGATCTCTCCCATCATCTATTTATCCCCAGGACTGTGACTGTGACAAGGGGACATCCTCTGCGTCTGGAGGAAAGAAGGTTTGTACACAAACATAGAAAAGGATTCTTCACAGTAAGAGCAGTGAGACTATGGAACTCTCTGCCTGAGGAGGTGGTGATGGTGAGTAAAATAAAGGAATTCAAGAGGGGCCTGGATGTATTTCTGGAGCGTAATAATATTTCAGGCTATAGCTACTAAAGATGGGTCGTTGATCCAGGGAGTTATTCTGACTGCCTGATTGGAGTCGGGAAGGAATTTTTTCCCCTTAAGTGGGGAAAATTGGCTCTACCTCACAGGGTTTTTTTGCCTTCCTCTGGATCAACTTGCAGGAAACAGGTCGAACTGGATGGACAAAAGTCTTTTTTCGGCCTTATATACTATGTTAACAATTTTACCTCTAGAAATGTCTTTTTTTTTAGGGGGTGGGATTTTGGGCGTGATTTTGTCGCTATGTAAAAGTGGCGGACAACTGGGACAATATGGTTCCCAGAAGTGACATTGGAGTCCAAGATGCACCCAGACATTGTCCCCGTGCTTTTCCAGATCGATTTCGGTGGTGTTTGTCACTTTCTGACCTTTTCCAATGGACCAGGCAGCCTCCCCTCATCCGAGCAGGGGGTGCCTGGTTGTCTCCCATTGACTTCCATTATACTCGGGTGCTCAGCCGACCGCACGAATATCGCTATGTGTTCGGACCGAGTACCCGAACACCTGAACACTTTGGTGCTCGCTCATCACTAGTGACAGGTCCTCTTTAACCCCTTAAGGACCCATGACGTACAGCTTCTGTGAGGGCGAGATTAGGCAGGGAAAAGTCAGCAACAGCACCTAATGAACGGATCGATCTACAGCTGTGAATGATTGAACTTCTGCTAGTTACTTGCTCACTGGTTTTTAGGCTGCACAGAGCGTTTTTCTGTCACTTATTTTCTGGGGTGATCGGCGGCCACTTTGTGACTTGTGGTGCACCAGAACAAGCTGCCACCAAGTCCATCAATACTAGTTTTTTTTGCTATATCCTACATCAAGGGCTTGGCTGTGCTAATTGTCACCTCTAGAAACTCAGGATAGCAATTTCTATATTTTATTAAGGGGTTAAATACAATTGCCCAAATACCAATCCTCTAAATCTAGTGTTCCAGCTTTGGCTAGCCAAGTATAATACTGTCTGCTGTCTGGCAAAGGATAGATTATTTTCTGTGGTGAAATTCAATTGCCAAAATAGCAATACCCTGAATCTGGTGTCCCAGCTGTTGCAGACCAAGTTTCATAGTGTCCGCAAAAACATATATTTTGTTGTGGGGTGAAATTCAATTGCCAAAAAAGCAATACCCTGAATCTGGTGTCCCAGCTGTTGCAGGCCAAGTTTCATAGTGTCCGCAAAAACATATATTTTGTTCTGGGGTGAAATTCAATTGCCAAAATAGCAATACCATAAATCTGTGGTTTCAGCTGTGGCTGGCCAAGAATCCCAAGATTCATAGTGTCCGCAAAAACATATATTTTTTGTGGGGTGAAATTCAATTGCCAAACTAGCAATACCCTGAATCTAGTGTCCCAGCTGTTGCAGGCCAAGTTTCATAGTGTCTGCAAAAACATATATTTTGTTCTGGGGTGAAATTCAGTTGCCAAAATAGCAATACCATAAATCAGTGTGGTTTCAGCTGTGGCGCTGGCCAAGATTCATAGTGTCCGCAAAAACATATATTTTGTTGTGGGGTGAAATTCAATTTCCAAAATAGCAATACCCTGAATCTGGTGTTCCAGCTGTGGCTGGCCAAGATTCATAGTGTCCGCAAAAACATATATATTTTGTTCTGGGGTGAAATTCAATTGCCAAAATAGCAATACCCTGAATCTGGTGTCCCAGCTGTTGCAGGCCAAGTTTCATAGTGTGCTGCAAAAACATATATTTTGTTCTGGGGTGAAATTCAATTGCCAAAATAGCAATACCATAAATCAGTGGTTTCAGCTGTGGCTGGCCAAGATTCATAGTGTCCGCAAAAACATATATTTTGTTGTGGGGTGAAATTCAATTGCCAAAATAGCAATACCCTGAATCTGGTGTCCCAGCTGTTGCAGGCCAAGTTTCATAGTGTCCGCCAAAACATATATTTTGTTGTGGGGTGAAATTCAATTGCCAAAATAGCAATACCCTGAATCTGGTGTCCCAGCTGTTGCAGGCCAAGTGTTAATCTGTCCGTAAAAGGGTATATTTTGTTCTGGGGTGAAATTCAATTGCCAAAATAGCAATACCATAAATCAGTGGTTTCAGCTGTGGCTGGCAAAGTATAATAGTGTCCGCCAAAACATATATTTTGTTTTGGGGTTAAATTCAATTGCCAAAATAGCAATACCATAAATCAGTGGTTTCAGCTGTGGCTGGCAAAGTATAATAGTGTCCGCCAAAACATATATTTTGTTCTGGGGTTAAATTCAATTGCCAAAATAGCAATACCCTGAATCTGGTGTTCGAGCTGTTGCAGGCCAATTGTAAATCTGTCCATAAAAGGATACCTTTCATCCAGGGCCTAAATACTAGCCCTAAAAGAGATATTCCCCTAAATCAGTGGTTACTGCTGTGCCTGGATTAGTGTAATACGCTACATAAATAAATAGGCAGATAGTGTTAGGTGCCTGTAAAAAAAAGGCCTGAATTTGAAATCAATACATTGGGACAAATATTTTTTTTCTTATTGTGGTGCTTGGTGAACGGTAACAATGAGGAAAACATCTAGTAAGGGATGCGGACGCGGTGGTGTTAGTGTACCCTCTTGTGTTGGGAGAGGACGTGGCCATTCTGCCACAGCCACACGTCCTAGTGAACCAACTACCTCAGGTTCCAGTACCCGCCAGAATTTACAGCGATATTTGGTGGGGCCCAATGCCGTTCTAAGGATGGTAAGGCCTGAGCAGGTACAAGCGCTAGTCAATTAGGTGGCCGACAGTGGATCCAGCATGTTCACAACATTATCTCCCACCCAGTCTTCTGCAGAAAGAGCACAGGTGGCACCAGAAAACCAAGCCCATCAGTCTGTCACATCACCCCCATGCATATCAGGGAAACTGTCTGAGCCTCAAGTTATGCAGCAGTCTCTTATGCTCTTTGAAGACTCTGCTGGCAGGGTTTCCCAAGGGAATCCACCTAGCCCTTCCCCAGTGGTGGAAGACATAGAATGCACTGATGCACAACCACTGATGTTTCCTGATGATGAGGACATGGGAATACCACCTCATCGGAGTCCGCATGTCTCTGATGATGACGAAACACAAGTGCCAACTGCTGTGTCTTTCTGCAGTGTGCAGACCGAACAGGAGGTCAGGGAGGAAGACTGTGTGGAAGACGATGCAGGGGACGATGAGGTCCTAGACCCCACATGGAATGAAGGTCGTGCCACTGACTTTCATAGTTCAGAGGAAAAGGCAGTGGTGAGACCGAGCCAACAGCGTAGCAAAAGAGGGAGCAGGGGCAAAAGCAGAACAGCCGCCTCCAAGAGAGTTCGCCTGCTACTGGCCACCGCCACCAGGGACCGAGCACCCCAAAGGCAGCTTCAAGGAGTTCCCTGGCATGGCACTTCTTTAAACAATGTGCTGACGAAAAGACCCGAGTGGTTTGCACGCTGTGCCATCAGAGCCTGAAGCGAGGCATTAACGTTCTGAACCTTAGCACAACCTGCATGACCAGGCATCTACATGCAAAGCATGAACTGCAGTGGAGTAAACACCTTAAAAGCAAGGAACTCACTCAGGCTCCCCCTGCTCCCTCTTCTGCTGCTGCCTCGGCTTCTTCCTCTGCCTCGGGAGGAACGTTGGCACCTGCCGCCCACCAAACAGAGCATGTGCCACCTACACCACCACCTGCGTCACCAAGCATCTCCACCATGTCACACGGCAGCGTTCAGCTCTCCATCTCACAAACCTTGGAGAGAATGAGTAAATTCCCACCTAGCCACCCTCGAGCCCTGGGCCTGAATGCCAGCATTTCTAAACTACTGGCCTTTGAAATGCTGTCATTCAGGCTGGTGGACACAGACAGCTTCAAACAGCTGATGGCCATGGCTGTCCCCCAGTATGTTGTTCCCAGCCGCCACCACTTCTCCAAGACAGCCCTGCCTTCCCTGCACAACCAAGTATCCGATAAAATCAAGTGTACACTGCGCAACGCCATCTGTGGCAAGGTCCACCTAACCACAGATACGTGGACCAGTAAGCACGGCCAGGGACGCTATATCTCCCTAACTGCACACTGGGTAAATGTAGTGGCAGCTGGGCCCCAGGTGGAGAGTTCCTTGGCGCATGTCCTTCCGCCGCCAAGGATCGCAGGGCATCATTCTTTGCCTCCTGTAGCCTCCTACTCGGCTTCCTCCTCCTCTGCTTCCACCAGCTCATCCAGTCAGCCACACACCTTCACCACCAACTTCAGCACAGCCCGGGGTAAACGTCAGCAGGCCATTCTGAAACTCATATGTTTGGGGGACAGGCCCCACACCGCGCAGGAGTTGTGGCAGGGTATTGAACAACAGACCGACGAGTGGTTTCTGCCGGTGGGCCTCAAGCCCGGCCTGGTGGTGTGCGATAATGGGCGAAATCTCGTCGCAGCTCTGGGACTAGCCGGTTTGACGCACATCCCTTGCCTGGCGCATGTGCTTAATTTGGTGGTGCAGAAAATCATTCACAACTACCCCGACATGTCAGAGCTGCTGCATAAAGTGTGGGCTGTCTGTGCGCACTTCCGGCGTTCACATCCTGCCGCTGCTCGCCTGTCTGCGCTACAGCGGAACTTCGGCCTTCCCACTCACCGCCTCATATGTGACGTGCCCACCAGGTGGAACTCCACCTTGCACATGCTGGAGAGACTGTGCGAACAGCAGCAGGCCATAGTGGAGTTTCAGCTGCAGCACGCACGGGTCAGTCGCACTGCGGAACAGCACCACTTCACCACCAATGATTGGGCCTCCATGCGAGACCTGTGTGCCCTGTTGCGCTGTTTCGAGTACTCCACCAACATGGTCAGTGGCGATGACACCGTTATCAGCGTTACAATACCACTTCTATGTCTCCTTGAGAAAACACTTAGGGCGATGATGGAAGAGGAGGTGGCCCAGGAGGATGAGGGGTCATTTTTTGCACTTTCAGGCCAGTCTGTTAGAAGTGGCTCAGAAGGAGGTTTTTTGCAACAGCAGAGGCCAGGTACAAATGTGGCCAGCCAGGGCCCACTACTGGAGGACGAGGAGGAGGTGGAAGAGGATGAAGCAGGTTCACAGCGGGGTGTCACCCGACACAGCTCAGGCCCATCACTGGTGCGTGGCTGGGGGGATACGGAGGACGATGACGATACGCCTCCCACAGAGGACAGCTTGTCCTTACCTCTGGGGAGCTTGGCACACATGAGCGACTACATGCTGCAGTGCCTGCGCAACGACAGCAGAGTTGCCCACATTTTAACGTGTGCGGACTACTGGGTTGCCACCCTGCTGGATCCCCGGTACAAAGACAATGTGCCCACCTTACTTCCTGCACTGGAGCGTGATAGGAAGATGCGCGAGTACAAGCGCACGCTGGTAGAGGCGCTCCTGAGAGCATTCCCAAATGTCACAGTGGAACAGGTGGAAGCCCAAGGCGAAGGCAGAGGAGGATCAAGAGGTCACCAACGCAGCTGTGTCACGGCCAGCTCCTCTGAGGGCAGGGTTAGCATGGCAGAAATGTGGAAAAGTTTTATCTCCACGCCACAGCTAACTGCACCACCACCTGACACGGAACATGTGAGCAGGAGGCAGCATTTCACTAACATGGTTGAACAGTACGTCTGCACACCCCTCCACGTACTGACTGATGGTTCGGCCCCATTCAACTTCTGGGTCTCCAAATTGTCCACGTGGCCAGAGTTAGCATTTTATGCCTTGGAGGTGCTGGCCTGCCCGGCGGCCAGCGTTTTGTCTGAACGTGTATTCAGCACGGCAGGGGCCGTCATTACTGACAAACCCAGCCGCCTGTCCACAGCCAACGTGGACAAGCTGACGTTCATAAAAATGAACCAGGCATGGATCCCACAGGACCTGTGCCTCCCTTGTGCAGAATAGACATTTATAACTGCCTCCCCCTCAACCATGTATTCTTGTACTGCGGGGCACTTCTTTATTGAATCCTCATTTTTTTAACTTTACCATGATCTTGCGGTGCAACCCAAAGTTGAATGAACCTCTCCTCTGTCTGGGTGGTGGGGCCGAAATAACTGAAAGTGGCCTTCTCCAGTGGTGGGTGAAATGATGCATGATTCCTTGCTGTGGGACCTCTCTCCTCTATCTGGGTGCTGGGCCGAAATAACTGAAAGTGGCCTTCTCCAGTGGTGGGTGATATGACGCATGATTCCTTGCTGCGGGACCTCTCTCCTCTGTCTGGGTGCTGGGGCCGAAATAACTGAAAGTGGCCTTCTCCAGTTGTGGGTGATATGACGCATGATTCCTTGCTGTGGGACCTCTCTCCTCTGTCTGGGTGCTGGGGCCAAAATAACTGAAAGTGGCCTTCTCCAGTGGTGGGAGAAATGACACATGATTTCTTGCTGTGGGACCGCTCTCCTCTGTCTGGGTGCTGGGTCTGAAATAACTAAAAGTGGCCTTCTCCAGTGGTGGGTGATATGACGCATGATTCCTTGCAGTGGGACCTCTCTTCAATTGATATTGGTTAAATTTTATTTATTTTATTTTACATTAATTAATTTCCCTATCCACATTTGTTTGCAGGGGATTTACCTACATTTTGCTGCCTTTGGCAGCCCTCTAGCCCGTTCCTGGACTATTTTACAGCCTTTTTAGTGCCTAAAAGTTCAGGTCCCCATTGACTTCAATGGGGTTCGGGTTCGGGATAAAGTTCGGGTCGAGTTCGGATCCCGAACCCGAACATTTTCGGGAAGTTCGGCCGAACTTCCAGGTGTTCGCTCATCTCTACACATCACAAAAAGTGTAATAGCAAGCGACCCACATGTCATATGCACCCCAAGATTGTACCAATCAAACCGCCATCTCATCCCGCAAAAATTGAGCCCCTACTTAAGACAGTTGCCCAAAAAATAAAAATTAACTAAGGCTTTCAGAATGTGGAGACACTAAAAAATAATTTTTTTCAAAAATGCTTTATTATATAAAACTGAAACAAAAACTCCTAAAAAGTAGTCATATTTAGTATTGTCGCATCCGTAACAACCTGCTCTATAGAAATAGCACACAATCTAACTGTCAGTTCAACAATGTAAATAACAAAAAATAAAAACGGTCCCAAAACAGCAATTTCTTTGCAAATTTTCCATTTTAATCAATTTTTCCAGTAACAAAGCAAGGGTTAACAGCCAAACAAAACTCAATATTTATTGCCCTGATTCTCTTGTTTGCACAAACACCCCATATGTGGTCATTAACTGCTGTATGGCCAAACGGCAGGGCACAGAAGGAAGGGAACGCCATATGGTTTTTGTAAGGCAGATTTTGCTGGACTGGTTTTTTGACACTGTCCCATTTGAAGCCCCCCTGATGTACCCCTACAGTAGAAACTCCAAAAAAGTGACCCCATTTTGGAAACTACGGGATAAGGTGTCAGTTTTGTTGGTACTATTTTAGGGTAAATATGATTTTTGGTTACTCTATATTACACTTTTTTTGAGACACGGTAACAAAAAATAGAAATTCTGAAACTTTATCTCCATTTGCTAATAACTCTTGAGGAACACCTAACGGGTTAACAAAGTTTGTAAAACTGGTTTTTTATACCTTGAGGGGTGTAGTTTCTTAGATGAAGTCACTTTTATGGAGTTTCTACTCTAGGGGTGCATCGGGGGGCTTCAAATGGGACATGGTGTCAAAAATCCAGTCCAGCAAAATCCACCTTCCAAAAACCATATGGCATTCCTTTCCTTCTGCGCCCTGCAGTTTGGCCATACAGCAGTTTACTACCACATATTGGGTGTTCGTGCAAACTACAGAATCGGGGGAATAAATATTAAGTTTTGTTTGGCTGTTAACCCTTGCTTTGTTACTGGATAAAATGGATTAAAATGGAAAATTTTCCAAAAAATCTAAATTCTGAAATTTTATCTCCATTTGCTATTAACTCTTGTGGAAAACCTTAAGGGTTAATTACGTTTGTAAAATCAGTTTTGAATACCTTGAGGGGTGTAGTTTCTAGAATGGGGTAATTTTTGGGTGGTTTATATTATGTAAGCCTCGCAAAGTGACTTCAGACCTGAACTGGTCCCTAAAAAGTGGGTTTTTGAAAATTTCTGAAAAATTTCAAGATTTGCTTCTAAACTTCTAAGCCTTGTAACGTCCCCAAAAAATGAAATAGCATTCCCAAAATGATCGATACATGAAGTAGACATATGGGAAATGTAAATCAATAACTTTTTTGGGCGGTATTACTATGTATTATAGAAGTAGAGAAATTGAAACTTGGAAAATTGCAAATTTTTCAATTTTTGGTAAATTTTGTATTTTTTTATAAATAAAAATGAAATTTTTCGACTTCATTTTACCACTGTCATGAAGTACAATATGTGACGAAAAAACTATCTCAGAATGGCCTGGATAAGAAAATGCGTTTTAAAGTTATCACCACATAAAGTGAGACTGGTCAGATTTTCAAAAAATGGCCGAGTACTTAGGGTGAAATAGGGCTGAGTCCTTAAGGGGTTAAAAATACATTGTCTGGTAAACAAAAATTGCAGTGCGCAAGTAATGGAAAATGAAAGACCTGTGCTACATCATCCACAAGTGAGAATGTGGGTGGCTGTAGCTGTGCAAGCAGCACAGTCGTCAGTAATAGTAGCAGGCCACAGATCTCCCTCTCTTCCAGGAGGTGACAGGGTATTATTGGGGAGGATAACATTGTGGCTCACTCATCACCTCAGTCACAGCAGGATGATGCTGTTACCTCTTACTCTGATACTGAGCCTTTGAACCAGAGTTCAGCAAATCTTTGTTGTTCCTCCTCCATGCGGCCCCAGTGAAGCTTTTTCTTTGCACCATAACAGTCTTAACTGCTTCCTAATGGAACGCCATCCTTTTTTCCCCTAAGAACCAAGAACACCCTGAGTGCTATGGAAGACTCTGAAGACAGTCTTCTTCTTGATGAGTTGTGTGAGAACAGTTAGTGTTTCAACTGTCGTGAGGCATGAGGAGGAGGTTCAGGAAGAATCATGGGACCTAATGACTGAAATATATAACTTTGGTGGCGGTAGTAGAGGCACTTGTAGCCATCCATGGTGGTGGCAGTAGGGGCACTGATAGCAGTGATAATGGTGCTATTCGGTGTAAATACAGAGGAGAAAATTGTGAGGGGAGGCAAGGAACCCATGATAAATTATAGTCTGAGAAAAGTAGCAGGGTGGAGAATGACTATGGTTATGATTGTGCTTTGGACAGAGCCCAAGCTGGATCAGGCTGATGAAGAGGACGTGACATCAGAAGAGGAGGGTTGTGGTGGTGGTGGCGGCAATAAAGAGCAGAACCAATGTATAGACAAAACATTAAAAAAAAAACTGTCAGAGCCAGATCTGCTTCTCTTGAGGTCAATTGGGAACAATGATGTTGCTGATACTATTAGTGAAGGTTCAAAACATGTCAGACCCAGCTTGACTGCTGGTAGCTCTGTGCAGATATCTCCCATATGACTATTTTTATCCACATCGTCTCTAGACAACGCCGATGGCATGTGCAAGATCTGCTTGATGAAAATAAGCCGTGGGCGTTCAAACACAAATGTACAGTGCTGCCCATAATTATTCTTACCCATGGCAAATTTTGACTTAGTTACTTTTATTCAACCAGCAAGTAATTTTTTTGACGGGAAATGACATAGGTGTCTCCCAAAAGATAATAAGACAATGTACAAGAGGCATCATTGTGGAAAAAATAAAATAAAATTCTCAGCCTTTATTTACATTTGAGCAAAAAGTGTCCAGTCCAAAATTATTCATACCCTTCTCAATAATCAATATAAAAGCCTTTATTGGCTATTACAGCAATCAAACACTTCCTATAATTGCAGACCAGCTTTTTGCATGTCTCCACAGGTATTTTTGTCCATTCATCTTTAGCAATGAGCTCCAAATCTTTCAGGTTGGAGGGTCTTCTTGCCATCACCCTGATCTTTAGCTCCCTGCACAGATTCTCAATTGGATTCAAGTCTGGACTCCAAAATGTTAATGTTGTTGTCTGCTAACCATTTCTTCACCACTTTTGCTGTGTGTTTTGGGTCATTGTCATGCTGAAATATCCACTGGTGCCCAAGGCCAAGTTTCTCTACAGACTGCCTGATGTTGTCGTTGAGAATCCTCATGTATTACTCTCTTTTTTCATGGTGCCGTTTACTGTGATTAGGTTCCCTGGTCCATTGGCTGAAAAACACCCCCAAAGCATTAGGTTCCCACCACCATGTTTGACAGTGGGGATTGACTTTGGGTTGACGGCTTCTCCTTTTTTACGCCAAATGAAGGAAACATCATTGTGACCAAACAATTAAATTTTTGTTTCATCTGAGAATAACGCAGAAGTCGTCTTCTTTGTCCAGATGAGCTTTTGCAAAGGCCAAGCGACCTTTTGTGTGCCTTATCTGGAGAAGTGGCGTTCTCCTTGGTCTGCATCTGTGGAACCCAGCAGTGTGCAGTGTCCGTTGGATTGTTTGCCTTTAGACATTGCCACCAGCAGAGCCCAAAATCACCAGGATGGCCTTGGTGGTGATCCTTGGATTCTTTTTCACCTCTCTAACTATCCTCCTGGCCAGCACAGGTGTATCTTCCTCTGAGATTTTCCAGTGTGGAACATCTTGTATTTTTTAATAATACTTTGCACTGTAGCTACTGGAACTTGAAAACATTTAGAAATGGCCTTGTAGACCTTTCCTGACTTGTGAGCAGCCACAATGCGCAGCCGCAGGTCCTCACTGAGCTCCTTTGTCTTAGCCATGACTGTCCACAAACCACCTGCTGAGAGCTGCTGTTTTTCACCTGTTGAGTTGATTAAAACAGCTGTTCCCAATTAATCAGGGTAATTAGGATGCTTTAGAACAGCTTGGACTATTTGGAATGGTATAGAACTTTGGATTTTCCCACAGACTGTGACAGTTTGTGAAGGGTATGAAGAATTTTGGACTGGACACTTTTTGCTCAAATGTATAAAAAGCTGCGAATTTTATTTTTTTCACAATAATGCCTTTTGTACATCGTCTTATTATCTTTTGGGAGACACCTATGTCATTTCCCGTCAAAAAATTACTTGCTGGTTGAACAAAAGTAACTAAGTCAAAATTTGCCAGGGGCTTAAATAATTATGGGCAGCACTGTAGATGCCACGGCTCTAATGCAGAACATGAGGCATTATGATATCCAGGGGAAAAATTGAAGTGGCCAGCAATTATTACAGTGTCCTTGTCATCAACATCATCAGTTGTATCTGTCTGCTGCTTCATCAGTCATCCCTATCGAAATGTTGGCCATAAAACAACTATATGTACCCAGTAATCCACTTTTGTACAAACTAAACTTCCACCTGGCCAACTAGATGGTGCAGCCGTTTCTGCAGTTCACCATAATGGATTCCAATCTGCCTCGATGAAAGATGCCTAGCCACCATTATTTCTCAAGAAAGAAAAACATCCCAGCTTTGTATTTCACGTGGTCGAGAATGTGGACCACTCCTTAGAATTGCTGTGCGACAAGGTGTCACAATAGGGACCCTTGTCAAATGTGTGGCGTATTTTTCAGAATTCTTTATTTACAATTAGACGTTAAGACTATTAGTCGCCAAGTGTCACAACTTCACTTTTATTAATATTCTCTAAAACTAGATATAATGATAAAAATGATCAGTTGGGGCACTGTGTGCTATATTTGCAACGTATTGTCTCGACACATGGAGCAGCAGTTACGGGCAGGGTCAGTGCATGTCTTTCACACCCCGCCGGGTGCATGTTTTTATCGGCAGCAGTGATGCTGCAGCACTGCAATAGGCATCTACATGTTAGTGTCAGTCTGGTACCCTACACCAGGTGCTTATCCACATCTTCCTCAATGTACATCC